>CAVNYN010201418.1:0-17690 GCA_963692815.1 Nyctanthes arbor-tristis
GTTGAGGATGTAATCGCTAAATAGCTGAAAGATTGAGGACGTTAAGTGTAAATTACCGTAAGAAATTATTTGAAAATAATCAATTAATAAAAATACACAAAAAATCAAATAAAAAATATATTGTACAGTCAAATAAAGCACGATTAAATGATATTAAATTTTACATTGTCAATACTATTAATTGCATTTTCTTAATATTTATGAAAATTGAAATTAGACCATAGTATATTCCTATTTTCCGGGTAATTCTAAAATATTTGAAATTTGTTCAAATATATATAAGATGAAAAGCAATAATTATTTTCAGACAACCATTAATAGATCAACTTTGGTTGAAATATTTTGTCATATTAATATTTTATTTTTTATATAATTATTATGTTTTTAACGATTGTCATTATAAAATCATGCTACTTTTTTAAGGATTATATTTGTTATTCCCTAGACTAAAATACCAATATGATATTATATGTACTACAACATAAAACGAAGTATCACCTAGTTAAAAGGATATGTAGGGAAATGATGTGTTATTCAGTTAAAAGTAATATGTCTAGGGTACTTTCTTATAGGTATAAAAAATTTTATCTGAAAGGGTATCTAGTCAACACAGGTATATACATGCCTTATACGTATTATTAGGCTGTTAACTAATAATATTAAATAAGTTAAATGATTTAAAAGTAAAATATAGTAAATCATTAATCGAGTACATAAGAGGATAACTATTAATATATTCTTAATAAAACATTAATTTAACGCGTCAAATATTAAATCAAAATTGTATGTTTACTGATTTTGTTAAGCAAATCCAATTGCACGTATCTTTTCAATATTTTATTGTTCATTATTATTAATTTTTTTTAAATTAGTCTCTTGTGCAATGCACGGGTGAAATTTTAGACTTATGATTGTAATAGTTGATTATAATTCAATTATTTGACTACTAATTATTACAATTTTAGATATGTTGGACGTGTAAAGTTACACGACATGTTTACAGAAGACCCAGAATTATAGACTCGGTTATGCAATCAAATTTATACTCAATACTCATGCATTTTACTACAAATATCCAGTGGTGATTTGTAACTTTCGCATATTGATTTATAATTTTGTACAATGCAACTGGTCTATTGTACTTTATTTATAACATGATATTTAAAAAAACACACTTACATCAATTTTGATACAAATGTACACTATAACTCTACTCGTGTAACGCACGGATGAAAAAAACTAGTATAGACTTTAGAATGATGGATAGGATATTAATCACCCTTAAATAGTAATAAAAAAGTACGATAAACAAAAAAGGATTGGATGAAATGAACTTAGATAATAATCACACAATTATAAAATGCATAAAAATTTAGATAATAATCACACAATTATAAAATGAATAAAAATTTATTAAGAAGGGATAAAATTTAGAAGATAAGATAAATCAACTAGTTTTAAGAGGAAAGTAGATCCCATAAGGATTCCTCAATGGGAGAGAAGCTTGAAAAGAAATGGAAGAATCAGATAATAACAAAAATAAATAAATAAATAAATATGAGAAAAAGTAGTCTTCACCGCACTAGTTACTATTGAAATAAGACAAATGACTTAAATATCCCCACTTATAGCAAAATGGGCGGGAAAATTACGGTTAGATAGAACCGTAACTTCTTTCATTTAATTAATCTCATATTGTCAGTTAATATGACGATCATGCAAGCTTTATAACATAGAATTGCAATACAATACATGTCTTCCCGTATACTGCACAGGTGGAACTACTAGTTACCTAAAATAGGTCATGATTGATCATCGTTTTCCCGAATTTGTTAGGCATCATAAAGTACTAAACATTTACTCCTTCCGTCTTAAAAAGATATTCTTCATTTTCTTTTTATCCATTCTAAATTATATTTCCCTTTTCTAAGTTAATTTTTAAGTTTTTCAAGATACCCTCATTTATTGTGCATAATAATCAACAATAAAGAATAACTAACTTCGATCTTATTAAATAAATCAAAAGGTATATTAGGAAATATATTGTTAAATTGTATATTTCTAATAACATTAAATAATATTTTCTTAATCTATATGAAAAACGAAAGGGGAATATCATTGTGGGACGGAGGGAGTATTTATTTCAAATAGAAATTCCACCACGCAGTGACATTATCAAATACAAACTGAAAAGTTTTTGTGCCGGTTCACAATCAATTATAATTGGCCGATTAAACATGTCATTATTAATTATATATATTTGAAATGTTTCTAAATTTCATCATTCATTAGATTTTCTAATCAACAATTATGCTAGAGAGTTTATGATTTATGACGTGCTAATTATATCATATACACTTTTCAAGATTTGATTAGAGTATCTTCTAAGCACCCTGAAGTTAAATCAGGATTACTGAAACAATTTGGCTTTGTTGGCAATCTCATTACTACATTTTCATAGGGAGAATTGATTACAAAGATGGCGCAATAAGTTCACCAAGCACGCCTCTTTTCTTCCTTTACGCTTTTGCTTCTAATGTGTTCCGTTTTCTTCCATTCTTTGTGCTCATGACAAACATAAAATCAACTTTCTATTTCTAGATAATAATAATAATAATATTATTATTATTATTATTATTATTATTATTATTATTATTATTATTATTATAAAAAGAAATTCTATACAGTGAGACTGATTTTATTGAGAAAAAAGTACTTCTAATAATATAATATTGATTAAGAGGATGTTTGATTCTCTTTATAAATTTGACTTATAAAGAGAAATTATAAGTTGGTGAAATGAGTGGTGGAGATTTAATTGAAATTTGAAATGTGTGGTGATTGTTGAGTAGTTGTCAAATCAATAGTCAAATCATGGTAGGTGAAATTATAAGTTGAAATTATAAAGAGGATCAAACAAGCACTAATTTTGAGCGAAAAATTAGCATGTCTAGTTTATGTTAATTAGAGTCGACAAGAATGATTGAAAGTAAAACACGAAGGGAGGATTTGTATATATATCATATCATCATACAATAAATTATTGGATGCCGTAATACGATTGTATAATAATGAAATTTTTCGATCAATTAGATTGTATAATAATGAAATTTAATGAAATCAGGAAAAATTAGATTGTATAATAATGAAATTTAATGAAATCAGGAAAATCAATGGCCACAACATCAACCTAGGAATGACATCAGCATTTCCCCATATTTCCAACAAATTATAACATGAATTCTTCTTCAATTTCACCCCATAAGTTTTCCTTGCATAAAAATATTTAACAACGCCACAAAACCAATCAACAACCAAGGGAAAAAAAACAAAAAAGAAAAATAACCTTTGCAACTTTTGAAATTGTTGATTTCACAGCTCGCTACCTGCGGTTGATCAAACCATGTAAAATGTTATGAACTGTTGAAGCAAAAGGAATAATTATACTTGAAAACAATGAATTTGAAAGCATACCGTGATAGTGGCGATTTTTCTCAGCAACGAAACCATTTAAAATGCTATGAACTGCTGAAGCAAAAGGAACTTACGCTTGGAAAAGACTCTTGAGAAAAGTACACGCATAAAAGAACTAAAGTCATCCAAAATGAAATTAGAATAAACGCGTGAAAAGCAGAAGTGAGTGCCATAAGCTAATTTAAAATAGCAAAACCCGCAGCAAAAGAACTGATTGTGCCCAAATTCTTCAATACTTGGTTCCAATTCTTCACAGCCGCCCGCCATAGATGTTCCTAAAATTACACACATAAAAGAAAGAATTAATAAATCAAACCAATTATCAGCCAATTCAATTGAGCCTCAATAGAAGCCGATTATAATTTATCAAATCAGAACATCGAATAAATCGTTAAACCAATGAACCAAAATATAGAAAATCATTTAATAAGTAATAGAAACTAGAAGATAAGATAATCAACGAAAATTTTTGAATGGGAAGTATATCCGATAACGATTAGCCATGAGATAGAAAGAGGAGTCTGGAAAGAAAATTAGAGAATAACCAGATAAGAACTAATAAAATAAATAAATAAAATAATGGGAAAAATATTGTTAACCGCACGAGTTACAAAAGGAATAAGGCAAAATTACCGGAATATCCTCACTTGAAGCAATTTGGGCAGGAAAACTGTGGTAAAATTATACCGCAATACCTTTTATTTAATTAATCTCTTTCAATTTGGGCGGGAAAACCTTTCATTTAATCTAATCTCTTTCATCTCATATTTGCCTAATGAAATTCAATTTTACTTTATTCGATTTTATAATTTCATTATTTTATGTTCTCATACTTTATTGTATTTTACTTTGTCACTATAGTACGTCTATAAAATACACGGTTGTGAAGCATATATAGTATATACGTAAATAACGGGTGTGAAACTAAATATAGAATTATGCTATCGAGTTTTATTGTCATTAAAGAAAATAAAAAATACGATCTTAAAAAAATTATTGGTTCATCGAGATATCGATGGACTAATAACAAGAATTTAAAACCATGTCATCAAAATAAAGAATTGATTGTATGATACTTGCAAATATATGATGCACATTAATTTCATGCAGGTTGTGTTTTTAAGTTTTTTTAATGACATTAAGCTTGACAAGCAAAATTATGTTATAATTTACATATGAAATTTCTTTAAAACTCTACCCTTGCAATGCACGAATGGAAATCTAGTAATATATGATACAACAATTTTTAATTAGATTTGGATTCTCAATTGCAATTTTTCCGCTCTTTTATTGACATCATCATGATATTGCACAATAATTTGGATTCAATTGGTGCCCCAATTGGTTTTCAATTGGTTTTAGTTTTAAAATTTAAACTTTTCTTATTTGGATATTCATCACGAGTTTTCAATAATTTATATTAGTTGATTAGTTTTTATATTCATTTTTTATTTTAATTTCCTTATTTCTTTTTTTTTTAGTATTTATATATAATTTTGAGTTTTTACAATTTTTTTATTATCCGCTATGGATGCAATTTGACGGTGAGTAACTGTTCATTTTCTTATTCGAAAATGAGCGCATTATAAACTAATTGTCTGATATTATCTCTATTTATTTATTATTTATATTTGTTTGATTTTTAAAATTTTCTTTATAGAGTCCTTGATAATATTGAAACTAAAATTTATTTCAAAATAACTTTGAAACCTATTTCAAATAACTTAGAGCTTGTTTGGTATGATTTATTTTTTCTATTTATAGATTCATCTACCATGATTTGACTGTTGATTTGACAACTACTTAACAATCACTACACATTTCAAATTTCAATTAAATCTCCACCACTCATTTCCACTCATTATAAATTCTCTTTCTAAATTACAAAAATAAATCATATCAAATAAGCTCTCATATTACAAATGAAAACTTAGTTCAGAATAACTTCGAGCAAATCAACTGATTTATTTATTCTTCTTTTTTTGCAATAAAAATCCATTTATTTGCGTCACACAAACAACTAAAGGCACATAATGTAATTCTATTATAATAATATATATCTAAAATTTATTTTCTTGATATTTATGATTCAACTTGAAAATCTTTGTGACTATTTTTTTAATCTTTGTTTCTATATCATTTATATTACAATGATTAGGTTGTAGAGGATGCAAATAATTTATTTTTTAGTCTTTTTTCTCCATAGATGTGAAGCCTTCAAAATATCGACTGAATTTATGTTGTTATTTCATTTGATTTAATTATTATTGTGACTATTTATTGTTTTTTGCAACCTATGTAATGAATTTTTTTTATATGAAACATTGAGAATTTCCCGTGCAACGTACGGGTTAAATACTAATTGATCGATATTTTTATTTGACGAAGATAATAATAAATTTTAGCGAAAATTTTGTGAACAAAAGGACAAGAAATCCACAAGAACAAAATAAACTACACAAAAAAGAAAAATTAACCTCTCCATTGCGATTATCTGATATTATTTTCCTTTTTAGGGTGTCTCACATATATGGTTCTCTTTATATTAAAAAGTCTAACTTGCATTTCTTTACAAATATATCTTTATTTAACACTTTAATTATAACTATCAAGTTTGAATTTTACTCATAGAAATGATACGTCGAGAGAGTACTTTCTTATGAGTATGAAAATTTTTATCTGAACGGGTATTGAGTGAATACGGGTATATACTCGTCCGATATATATTATTAGACTGTTAACTAATAATATTAAATAAGTTAGATGATTTAAAAGTGAAATATAGTAAAACATTAATTGAGTAAATAAATAGGTAACTATAAATACATTATTAATAAAACATTAATTTAATGAGTCAAATACTAAATTAAAACTGTATATTTATTATTTTTGCTATGCAAATCTGATAATATGTATTTGTCTAATATTTTATTATTCGTTATTATTGAATTTTTTTGAAAATTAATCTTTCCGTACAATGCACGAGTGAGAGACAAAACTTGTAGTTGCAATAGTTGAATGTGATATGATTATTTATAGCGATGGAAATAGGACGGATTAGCCATACTCTATACCCGTCCTATGAGTCTTGAAGTCACCCAGACCCGCCCCAAACTTATAAATTCAAATGGCGGGTCAAGACAAGTAGGGTCATGGGACGAGTTGGGGCACCACCATGACTCACAAAAGGACTCATGAATTTTTTCTCCTTTCAATTAATGTTATGTGCAACGCATTATTAATTGATGAATGTAGACTAAAACAAAATTTTTATTTAGAATTTTAAAATTCCCAACATTAACTAATATAATAACATGATTCTTTCAATTCGACAGAAAAATCCTTTCAAAAAAATAATATAATAAAAAATAAAAATAAACTGCCACAGATTTAATGGTCGATTAGTCAAATTGTCATCTCTAATAATTTCTACACATTTTTCTAAATAAATTTATTAAAAATAAAAAATATATGGTGGGTCACGGGGTCTATGGTATGGGTCCAACCTGACTTGCACCAGCCCAGACTTATACCGGGTCAGATAATGTTGACTCATACTCCTTCTTTTGCCCCGATTAGGCAAGTTAATCATATTAGAGGCATGTTTCTACGGGTTTATAGATTAATTGGTCAAATTGCCATATATAATTATTTGACTGCTAATTATGAACTCAGACATTTTACTACGAATATTCCATGGTAAATTGTAATTCGCACATCAATTAGTAATTTTATACAATGCAACTAGTATAGTATACTTTATTTATAAAATGATGTCCATACTCACATGTCAATTTTGATATAAATGTATACTATAATTCTACCCGTGCAACGCACGGATAAAACAATCTAGTTTGAATAAATAGACAAAAAAAAGGTCAAAAAGATTTCCAAATATAATTAAGCACAAGAGGGTTGTCAATTCATAGTCCTTCTATGGAGTTCATTAGATACCATTCAGGGCCCATCCTGAATGTGTCTAATAAAGACTTGCCACTGTATCTATTAGAATGGTGTCTAGTGAATACTATAGAATACACGTTCAATTCATGGTCTTGAGTGGGAGAAATTGTTCATCGACAATTCAAGTTGTGTAGCTCTTCCGATCTCCTTCCCTTGCCAATTGAAGTGGACCTAAATTCATTATTATATTGCATCCATTGGAATAGACCAGAGAATTTTAAAACAGAAAAAACCCTACTACAAAGTCTTCTCACCAAAATTTCGTCTTTCTCTAATTTGTCAATTCTTCTTCCAAGTACAAGTGAGCAATATTCTTGCAAGTGCCTACCATCTTGACATTGATATTCCATAAAAGATCAGATATGTCGTGTATCTAACTTTCTTGACAGTTGTAGGATAACGATGTGTTAGATTCGATACCATTAATGCTCCCACTTACTCACTTGCTCAGTGTGGATCCCTCTCACATAGCCATAATGACCATTTAGAACCATGTATTTTTTTATTTTAGTGAGATATTCTCTAGCAGAAAAACGTTGCATTTAAATGGGGCAAAGATCAAGAAATTACTTTTAATACTATTAAAGATAGTTTATGTTCTACTCCTGTTTTAGAATTACCTCACTTTAATAAAACTTTTGAGATTGAGTGTGATGTATCAGGGATAGGTATTAGAGCTGTTTTGATGCAAGAAAGGAGACGAATTACCTATTTCAGTGAAAAACTCAATGGTGCTGTCCTAAATTATCTAGCATATGGTAAAGAACTCTATGCATTGGTGAGAGCATTGGAGGCTTGGCAACATTATCTATGGCCAAAGGCGTTTGTAATTCACACAGATCATGAGTCTTTGAAGCACTTGAAGGGACAAGGTAAGTTGAGCAAATGACATGCCAAGTAGATGGAGTTCATTGAAACCTTTCCATGTGTATCAAGTATAAATAAGGTAAAGAAAATATTGTGGCTAATGCATTATCAAGAAGGTATGCACTTATTACTGCTTTGAATGCAAGGTTGTTGGGCTTTGAATGTCTTAAAGAATCTATATAAAAGCACTTAAGTGGCTCTTAACTTTTTCCTGCCCATTTTCCTGTTGTAACACTCGCGGTCAATTGTTTGTGGTACCATTTGTGATGTGCAGTGACATTGTTTTATTTGTTTATTTGTTTATTTTTATTTTTTTTGTCTGCAATTTTGGTTCAGAAGACGCATTTGTTTCTTCTCACTTTCCTTTCCATCCTTGGCTGGTGATTTGCTTTCCTAATTCATATATGTAATTGATTCATAGAGACTATGGAATTAGGACTCTGTTTTCAATCATCCATATCCATCGTAGCTTTCCTTTTGACACCGCTATCAATTCCGATTTGAAATCTAGAATCGTCTTGGGGCTGGACTCTTAATTAAATGAAGTAGAATTGATTCGAAGTGTTTATGACTCTTGCATAAGAAGACGCTATATTTTCCTAATTTAAACTTTGGTATCTCCTTGATTGAAGGGGCTCTTACCAATTTATGTATTTTATATATAGATGTGCTCAATCAAAACTATTATTTTTCATGCATTACTGCCTTATTGAGAATCTTATTTTCCTCTGTTCAGGTTAAGCTTTTTCTCTGTTTGTATTTATCGGGTACCTTTTTCTTCTCCTTTTTGTGCTCATCGTCTTCTGTTTTTATTTTATTTTATTTTATATTTTTGCTAATGTTGGGTTATCTAGTTGTTGTATATTTTTTAATTGCTTATATGTTTTGTTAACTGCGTTATTTTGTTGACAGCTTTTTTAATGATTATATGTGTAATAAGTTTAGTTGTTCAGAAAGGTTCCAATCTAAGTTTGTATCGGTTGGTCATAATGGTTGAATATTTATTGGATGATATGGTTATTTTATTTGACATAGTACTGTTTTCTATTATCTTTTCTTTTAGGATAATTTTAAATTGTCTTAATTATGTATCACCATATCAAAGTTTATGTGTATAACTTAGGAGGTCTGTACTCTTTTCTCATCTTTGGTATATGTTGTAGAATGAAGGCTTTGGGGGTTTTCTTCATTGAAGGAAATATCATAGAAAAGCTTCTGACCAGACCGGATAAATAGCAAAAATGAAGAAAACATCAGGAAAAAAGTATGGAATGACACACCCCACCCCTAGTACCTCTAACTTACTAAAAGTGTGACGTGCGCCAACAATAAATTTCAACTAAAAGCTAAAATTTAACGTCGAGGCTCATGTACATTCTAATTTTTCAAGAAAAATTTCGACAGCATCTCCATTGTTTTATCAACCAAACCCAACATGTATACTCTCCAACACCAGCACCAACACCAACATCAAAACCAACACATTAACACATCACAATCTACTAATTTCTCATTATAAGTAACACTACCTAATAATTAGACTGAACTGAGTATGATTGACATAAGAAAGTTCAATATATATTAATAAGTTTAATCCTATCAAAGCCTATCATTCATGATATCAACAAACCAATAACAATTCCCATGTGGTAGCTTGAACTCTTGAAATAGAAGGTTCGACCATAATGTGTTGCCAAAACTCCAATTGCTACCTGGGAAGAAAATTATTTGGAAAACTTGTGAGCTAATAAGCCCAGTGAGTGGAAAGTCGTAATTAAAACATACTTTGGAAAGTTGAAACATAACTTTTACAAAATCTCGAATAAAACGTTTAGTGCATTTGGGAATCTCCATGACTTTAAACGTAAATTCAACGTAACATCAACGTCAACATTTGTAAAATCATCACATGTTATAATCATCATGAACCTCATTTCATTTCAAGATCATTACATAATTTTCCTCAAAGAGTATCTAATATCACATGATCATGATATCAAGTCATACGCGCGTAGGCATCAGCTTGGGCCATAGGTACCTTATGACCCCTTCGCCCTAGGCGGCACAATTAAATAGCTTGAGTCATAGCTAGCACGTAGGCCCCTTCGCCCAGGCGGCTTTCATTTGGTCAGCTTGAGTCTCATGGACCCCTTCGCCCGTAGGTGGCATGATCATAAACATAGGATACAATTTGAGGAAATTTCAAATCATGCATCTCGAAAATTCTTAAATATGACATTTCCAAATTCCATGAATTTCTTGAATAAGAGAAAAACTTTCAAAATATCCATAAAAGCATTTTTGTCACAAACTTCACCTCATTACATAAAATCGAAATATAATAAATTTCATCTACAAGGGAGTTGAAAAAATTCCACTCACTTGTTCTACATCACATTATATTTCATTAATTCCCCTATATTAACACAATTTACTCTTTAAGTCATATTTCATTTTTTTCCTTTAAATTCATGCCAATTCCATAATTTCTTTAATTAAATAAAGTCTCTTGATGTCAATTATTCTTACAATTACCATATTGTCACATCTTTAAAATATCAACAACATTTCACACCTCCAATTTCAATAATAATCATTGTCCTTTGTATTATCGTTCTTATTAATGTGTAAGATATTCTTTATATATATATATATCCAATACTTTATAATAGCTCAATAAATTCTCATTTTCACTTAAAATTTGAAGTGAATCCATATCTTTCCAAATCCTTCTCCTTAAAGTCACTAATCATATTGGTTTATTCCTAGCTTTAGATAGTTAAACTAATCTTTCATATTCACATATAATGTACTTCTAATAAACTTCTTCTATTTCACAAGCACACATAACTTAATTCTTTTACTTTTCTTTCCTCAATCTTATTTCACACCTAATTCAATTTCTTTACTTATCTTTTCTCGTTCTCATTTATTTTCTTTGTAACTTATTTTGACTAGTTAAAAATTCTCTATTTAAGCTAAAGTTTATCAACATGACATTTCCCTTGGATTGTCAATTCTCTATAACATTAAATTTCCCAAGGTTTCTTCATTTTACATTAGACATATAGTTATCCCTCCTATCTAATCAATCTAGATTTTATTCCATTTTAAAATTATGATAATAACACATACCGAAATCTTAATATCTACTAATTAACAACACTAACTCTTCATTTTTAACACCAATTCTTTCTTAGTCTTTAATAATTTCCACATTTGCTAAAAATATTAAGTCATTCATTATTTGCATTTATTTTCACCTTCACCCATCTTCTCAATTCCCATGATATCATTCCATGAAATTATAACACTAACTTATATATAAAAATTTCAACTTAATGCTCCATATAAAATTTCATCTTTTTACTAACCCACTATAATTTCTTATACTAACATTATGAATCTCAAATTTTATAACCCACTAGAAATTTCATGTCATTAAAATGTGTATAAATAGACTTTGTAATGATTCTTTTCATTCAAAGAAATAAGGTCCAAGTATATACTTTTCTAAATCTTCCTTAAGCATGTTGTTAACCACAATTCATAACCACTCTTAATTTCACCTTTTTCTATTAAAGACTCCAAAAGCTTCTTTCAACTAACTATTAAAATGAATTTTATTTTAAAGCCCCAAATGATACATCATTAATAGAATTTCAGCCTTAACCTTCCTTCTAAACTTTGATTTCACTTACTAACTTTACATAATTCTTCTTTAGTTTTCATAAAATTTCAAATATCATGTCTTAAGAATAATTCCACACCATCTTTAATTAATTTCTCAAATTAAAATCATTAACTTCAAACCTTGAAATTTTCATATCCTTCATATATCTCAAGAATTTCATTTACATGTAGTTTATATTGACAATTAATCATCATCCCCTTTTAAATTCATTACATGGAACCATTTATATACATATATATATATATATATCAAAAACCCAAATTAAACATAATGCAAAATTAAACTCCTCTTACCTTCTTGAAATCAACCCAAGGTCGAAAAATCCAAATTGATAAAGAGTTCACTTCCTCAATTCGTGGCTAGTTCCCGTTCCTCTCTCTTCTTCTTGTTTTTGCCCCCCTCGTGTGTCACCTCCCGACTCCCTTTCTCTGTTCCTCTCGTCTCTCTCTTCTTTGTTTCTTGCTTCCTTTCTTTCTTCTTGGCTTTTGTTTTGGTTTGTTTGTTTATTATATATTATATATATCAAATGGCCCCCAAGTCACACGAGAATTCTGGAGCCGATTCGATTTTCATTTCTGGAGCCAATTTGATTTTCATGCCATTTTCCATTTTTTTAAGATACTTTAGTTCTTGTTCCACTTTAACCCTTAATTTTGTCCTCATATTTAATTTGGTCCTCACGTTTTAATCTATCCCGTGGAACGGAAGCATAAGGAAAAAATTGGGATGTCACATGGAACGACTCCCAGAAAATGTGGGTAGCTGTAGGACGTGTTATTTTTATCAGATTTGCAACTTTTGGTGTAAATGTCATTACCCAGGCCTTTCTTGGACATATTGGTTTCACCTGGCTTGCTGCTTATGACATGGTTTCACTGAGCCTTTTTGGTGTGTATGTCATTACCGGCTCATGTAGTTCTTGTGCATGAGGATTGTATTTAAGAAGACAAGGATGATGTTGTTTTTAAGATTTTGGCTCAAATGTATTTGCTAGAATTCTTTACTCCTTGATAGAGGACATTCTTCAGGTTATCATATTTTCCTGTTCTATTCTTTCTAAGTTGCCATTCTGTATTTCATGTTTTATTAGGTTGATATCTGTTTTTTATACTAATGAAAGATAATGAGGTGGAGCGTGGGTTGTTATTTATTGTTCGATGGGCTCTAACAGTTACTAACAAGAAAATTTGTTTCAATGTTATCCGGGTTTTACATTGAATTTTTACTTTATATTATTATGTTCTACAACGTTGTATGAGCAAAATTTTATCCATTTGCTGAGATTGTCTTATAAAGCCATTGGTTTGGGAGATCGTACAGAAAAAAGTGAAAAGAAAGAGAAAAAATATGTCTTCCATTGTTTTTCAAAGTAATACGGTAAAATGGGACGGTTTCTCCTACCGATGTTTTTAATACATAAATTTAACAAATAGTCCTACCATTTCATTTAGATTGATCTCACGGCTAAAATTTAATAAAATTGATTATAAAGTAAAAATGAAAAGCCTCACCATGCCAAATTTAGTTAATTAACTTTACTAAATTTGGTTCTACCTAGATTGCCCTCAGATACAATGCCTTCACTTTTTCTTCCTTTATATGCACTACAAATAACTCGCGTATTTCTTTATTTGCACTGAGGGCGATGAAGGAGGTTCCTGGAAATTTTATTTCAACGTGAAGAACCGCCCCCTACATAAAATATCTTCAAATTTTTAAAATTTGTATATTTTTATAAGTTCCAATTTTACTATTTTTTCCTTAAAATTTGTTTTATTGTATTTTTACTTATTTTTATTAAGACTTGTCTTCCCGTGCAATGCACGGGTACGGTACTAGTTATATGATAAAGATCCTGACTTTGAAAATGTGTTTAGTGCTTGTGAGAACGGGGCTTTTGATAAATTTTATAAGCATGATGGATTTTTGTTTCGAGAGAGTAAACTTTGAGATCGGAAGTGTTTTATATGTGAGATGTTGGTGAAAGAGGCCCTTGGGGGACGTTTAATGAGTCATTTTGGGGTAAGAAGAACCTCAGACATATTGCAAAAATATTTCTTTTGACAAAAAATGAGGTGTGACGTAGAAAGAACATATTCTAGGTGTATGACATGTAAAAAAGCTAAATCTTAGGTTTTGTCTCAAGGTTTGTGTACACCATTACCCATCCCTAGTGAGCCTTGGACTGAAATTTCAATGGATTCTTTTAGGATTGCCTAGATTCAAGAAGTGTCATGATTCAATTTTTGTGGTGGTTGATAGGTTTAGCATTCCAAATTATTGAGAAAATTAATAATAACGCCTACTGGCTTGATCTTCCAGGTGAATATAACGTACGTGCTACATTTAATATTTTTGATTTATCCCCTTGTGATACATGTGATGATTTGAGGGTGAATCCTTTTTAAGAGGAAGAAAATGATGAGAAGGGCAAAGAAAATCCAAGTTTCAATGACGGGTCTTGCACAAAAGTTATGGAATAAAGTTCAAGTGGAAAAAGTATCAAGTTTAGACCTTGGAGTGGATGAGAAAGAACTTAAAACAATTAATTTAATTGAAGCCGTGGTCAACTGAGCGGAGCTTTGGAGTTGGAGTATCAAATTACTCAAGAAGAGAATTTGGGGACCAACTTAGAGGAATGCCGACAAATATAAGGCCTACAATACAAATTTAGAGTTGGCTGATTTTTACACGGAATCGGATAAACTTTTCATTTTTTTACTGACTTTCTTTTATCTTTATTCCTTAATTGTATTCTAACATGATAGGTTTATTTTACTACTATTTAAACCCCTTTTGCGTTGTAAACATTACACAACTTTCATCATTGCGATTAATTTCTTGTGATTGTTCTTCTTAGAACTTTTTGAGCTCTACAAGAGATAATCGTTCTTGGGTGTTCAAGCCAACCAATCAAGTGTTCTTTCTTTTGCATCTTATTGGGTTCAAAGTTTAATATACCATAAGTTCGTAAGTCATGAGGTTTGGGTGTAAGATTAAATCCTACATGATTTTAGCATTTCTAGGTGACGAATCAATCGGTTGTGGGTTTCCTTGGCACCGTTCCAATGCGGCTCTCATTACTTAGAGCGCTGAAGCGAGTCTTCAAACACATAGCCTGCTCAGATGCTCATAAGATATCCCATACTAAGTTCATGTTGGTGGAGGATGCTAGCCATTGATGGGAATCATACTTCCACACAAGAACCGAAGCGCAAAAACATGAGCTGAGATGGGAAAGGTTCAAGGAATTGGTCATGCAAAAATACTTTCTCCAATAAAGGTTCAAGGAATTGGTCATGCAAAAATACTTTCTCCAATCCCTTTGTGATAAAAGAAGCAGAGTTTCTCCAACTCAAATAGGTGAGCTTATCATTGGTGGAATATGAAAGGAAGTTTGAACAGCTTTCCAGACTCGCAACTAACTTGGTCAACAGTGATGAGAAGAAAAGGGTCTGCGACCAGAGATTGAAGGGATCATGGCCGCCCACGCATTCACCGCTTATGCCCAAGTTCTAGAACGAGCATATGCTATCTCAGACCGTTTGAATTTGGGCCAGCCTATTCCAAAACTGGCAAAACCTACTGGAAAGAGGAAGTGGGACAACCACTAGAAGGGAAAGGGCAAGCACCATAACAAGGGTAAGACTAAAGGTAGTACTGAGACGAAACCGGGTATTGATGCTTCCAAAGAGAAGCCTCTATACCCGAATTGCTCGAAGCACCACTTTGGGGAATGCTTGCAAGGGAAAGGCAAATGCTATAAATGCAAGGAGCTAGGACATGCTACTTTTGAGTGCCCTGAGGGCAAGAGTTTAGACGCATTAAAGAAGGGAAAAGCTCGTGTCTTTGCCCTGACTTAGTAGGATGCAGAGAAAAGCCAAGATGTGATCACAAGTATCTTATTAGTTTTTAATATACCTACTATTGTTTTGATTGATTCTGGTGCTACCAATTTATTCATCTCTATTAGTTTTCATGCTAAGACTGGTAATACTTGTCAAATAGTATATAAGGCTTTAGATGTTAGTATTCTCTCAGGTGAAACTGTTAGTATTAACGAGACATCTAAAGTTATGTAATTAGAGATAGATGGAAAGAATCTAGAAACTGACCTGTAATCGATACACATGAAAGATTTTGATGCCATTCTAGGCATAAATTGGCTTAGTAGTAGTAATTATCCTACTATTAAATGTCGTGAAAGAAAAGTCTTCTTTCAAAAACCTGGAGAGTGTGAGTTTTCTTTCTTCGGAACAAGAGGCAATACTGTACCACATGTTGTGTTAGCTATAAAGGCGAAGAAAATGTTGAAGAAAGGTACATGTTAGGGTTACCTAGTGAGCATTGTGAGTACTTAGCAGCTTGAACTGACGGCAAGTGATGTACCTATTGTACGAGATTTTGTTGATGTGTTCCCTGAAGATTTACCGGTTATTCTACCAAATAGAGAAGTGGAATTTACCATTGACTTGGTACTTGGAGCCACACGTGCGTCCAAGGTACCATACGAAATGGAGCCAAAGGAGTTACAAGAGCTAAAAGTGCAAATACAGGAGCTGTTAGACAAGGGATTTATTCAACCTAGTATGTCACATAGGGTGACAAAGTATTTGGTGAAGTCAAAGCAGGTAATATTTTACTGTGGCATTATATTTAACTCAAATAGTAATATATTCAGCATTTTGTTTATCAATCCATGCTAGCATTGTATGTTTTTCTTATTAAGATCGGAAGAGCACAATCAGTCTTTTATTCCTTTTGACCCATGTAGCTATTTAAATTCTGGAGTTTCAGAAACGTGGTTTTGTCACATGCCCATATTGTCCTATGGGAGGCTCAATAGGATAGGCACATATCAGCTTCAAACATTGATGAGATAATATTAGCAGAGATTCCAAACAAGAAATCTAAGTCTGAGTATTACAATGATGTGAAGGAGTTAATGCTCCATGGGCCATGTAGACAATTGAACAACGATTCTATGTCCATGGATAAAGGTCATTGTATGAAGCACTTTCAAAAGAAGTTTGTACGGCGTACCACTATTGATCCGAGTGTTTTCCCAATTTACAAAAAGAGAGACAACGACAGGACAGTTATAAGAAATGACATTGTTCTTGACAACAGATTTGTTAGTCCACACAATCATATTTTATTGCTTAAATATGGGATGCACATTAATGTTGAATGGTTCAACTAGACTCAGTCAATTAGACACCTGTTCAAGTATATAAACAATGCAACAGCCGAATCACGATGTCATTCTCTGATGCTGCAGATGTTTCTTCAACTCAAAAGGTCAATGAGATTAAGATACATTACGATTGTTGCTACATCTCAACGTGTGAGGCTTCTTGGAGAATTTTTGGATTTCATATTCATTACAAGGATATAGCTGTCGAGCGTTTGAGTTTTCACTTGTTGGGGGAGCATAATGTTTTCTATTCTTCAAGGGAAACTGTCGATGCAGTGGTTAATCGGCCTACAGTTCACTCAACAAAGTTTTCAGCGTGGATGAAAGCAAATGAAAAGTATCCTAAAGCAAAAAAAATTAACATATGTTGAATTCCCTAATATCTTCACGTGGAAGAAGACAACAAAAAAGTGGGTTCCAAGGTAGAAAGGATTTACAGTTGGACATATCTATTTTATGATCCTTGGAGCATAAGAGAAATACTACTTGAGAATG
>CAVNYN010201419.1:0-18684 GCA_963692815.1 Nyctanthes arbor-tristis
TTATCCACTTCATTCACATGGATTTCACAATCATTTGGGTATTTCTTGAGCACTGTTTTTGTGGACGTCATCAACTCTGTGACCAAGAGAATATCCCCAAGCAAAAAGGGATGGCTATATGGACAAGACCTGAACAAGAACAACCTGAATCTTTTCTATTGGTTTCTGGCCATCCTAAGTTGTCTGAACTTTGTTAATTATCTGTATTGGACAACATGGTACAAGTACAAGACAGAGGACACAAGTAATCATCCTTGAGTGTTCAACAACTTCACTTGGGCACTTTCCGATGACTTGACGGCGGCAATTGGCTGAAAGTGAGTTTTTATTTCACTTAGAAATTGTGTATTTGTGTTTTTTATTATTTTAGGGTTTATTCAAGATTTTTTAATTATAATGAAATTTGGGGCTTATGATTGAATTAGATTAATTTGATATACTCTATTTACTCCCTAAATTGTGTTGTCTATTCTTTGTTAATTTGTTGGAAGAAGATAATTTCATATTTTCGTATTTAATAATGTAATTGCTTTAGACTTAGCAATTTAGGAAGTTATTAAGTTAGTTTAATACAAGTTGGAAATTGGAATTGGGGCTTTTTTGCTTTATTTGAGTTTGCTTGAAATAATTTTAATTACTTATTATATATTGTTCAGAGTTTAGGTTATGGAGAGATTCTTTAAAAGAAAACTTGTTCAAGACAAGATTGATTGAATTGGCTAAGTTTTATCCATAAGATTTTTCATCATCGGATATCCTCGAACTTAAGGATCAAGTTGCTACTTATATAGTTATATTGTTGATTTGCGTTCTAACATCGATCTTAAAGAGTTAAAAGGTCTTCGTAATCTTGCAGAGAAGTTAGTCCAGACAAAGAAACATAAGCTATATCATTTGGTTTACAAGCTTTTGACTTTGGCATTACTTTTACCAGTTGCAACTACTAGTGTGGAAAAAGTGTTTTCTGCAATGACCATTGTAAAGAATAGATTGCGCAATCGAATGGGTGATGAGTGGATGAATGATAGCATTCTTGTTTGTGTAGAGAAAGACATATTTTTGAAGATTGATAATGAACTCATTATAAAGCAGTTTCAGGATATGAAAACCCGTAAAGAACAATTGTGAGGTACCTCGTGTGAGTTTGTATTTATTAATAAATTATTTTACATTTTTTCACTTTCAAAATTGTGGGCCATACTCACCTAAATTCCTGGCTCTGTCCCTGCTGGCAAGGTAGAGGAGATGGTGGTTTCTAGATTCAAAGTAAGATGAGAATGTGAGAATTCAAAGGTTCGCAGAGCGATTCGATAGTTTTGTAGAGTTCTTCGGACAATTTGCGAAGACAGAGACAGAGAGAGATTCCAAATTTCCTTTCAATAGAAGAGTGAGGGAGAAATCCTCATGCAAATAGGAAGAAGTAGCGTGTATTTAGAAGGAAGAAGGGGAAAAAGTGGTGAAAATTTAAAAAAAAAAATAGAAAACTAAAAATTAGCAAAAATTAAAAAAATGACATCACTGCATTTCTTATTATGCCCACTTTAGGTGGGGAAAAAGGTTTCAGAGACTTAAGTCTCTTAATTAATATATGTGTGTGTGTGTCTGTACACACACACTAGAACTAGAATATTCACTCGTGCATTATGAAGGAACTCTAAAAGAAATTATTAATGTTAATGAAAATTACACAATAATTTAATAAATTATTAACACAAATTTTGAAAAACTCCCAAAAAATAATTAATAAAAAGATTTAATGTAGTTGCAAATATTCAAATAAATTAATGAAAGTATATAACATTGTTTCAGGGAAACAAACAAAGTCTGGAGTGTCTAACAATAGTACTAAATTACTCAAACTACCAAAAAAAATTAAGAAATATCACGTATGATTATTTTATATGAACCAGTTTCTAGGTTTAACCATATCAACCACATAACCAATTTCCATGTCTGTTCAAGGTTATGCAATTAGCACATATGAGCAATGTCATGGATGTTTGAGAAGTTCATTCACCGTGTATTACTCTCCTTTAAATGCCACGGGAAATTCACCTAAAGAATATACCTGCAATTTATTAATTTTTAATAGTTACTAGTTGTACACTCGTGCCTTGCACAGAATACTATAATTAGAAAAAAAATGAATGGCAACTTGAAAAACTAAATAATCACAATGTTATTGCGTACTACTCACTTGTATACACATGTTACTAATATACATAAACAAAATTAAATTAAAACGTACAGTGTTTTCACTTGACATAAAATTAATTAAATTGTCATCCATAAAACAATACTCTTAAATAATGAAAATGACAATGAAGAATTTTTTTTTAATACAAAATTAATTTCACACATGTTGAGTATGGAAACCAAAAAACCATAGAAAAGAAAGTAAGAACATACGAAATTTATTTAACACCAAAATTACCTTACGCCCACGTCCTTGTTCAATTCAATAAATATCAAATTCAATAAATATCAGTACAAGAACTCAAAGAACACATTTAGGGGTGTGGATATTATTCATTTATTAAGAATTAATTATTTTCCACATACATTCCTCACTACATATTCTTGAAAAAATTGTTTTTCACATTTTCTCACTACATATCATTATCAAATATTATTGCTAAAGTATCACACATTCTCCAAAGAAATTATTATTCACTAAATATATTCTAAACAATCTAAAGTACACACCCCGCTATTACAAAAGACCAAATGTAAGCAATTTTACAACAAAGGATAAATTTTATATGATTCACGCATGACATAATTTTTAACTAATTTCCGCTCTAAAAAGAATTAAGGAATTTTTTTTTGTTCTAAATCATCATCATCAAATATTATTATTACTGTATCGCCTCAACTTAAATTTTTACAAATATATAGGTTCCCACCAAAAAGTAATAAATTAAGTAATGTAGTAAACATATAGCTATATGTTTTATGATAAGTGGTTTATCGTATTAAATTAAAGTAAAAGTTTTGAAACTGATTTAATTTTACTTTATTATTATTATACACCCAATCTCACGAGTAGGCACCTATCGAAATGATTTAATTTCTCTGTCCACTGTTAGAATTTTGAATAAATATAAAATCTTTGAAGGTGGCCTATCAACTAACAGAATAGATATAACAAATAGCATAAAGTTGGAGATTAAAATTGAAAATTAATTTGAGAATGTGTATAATATATATATATATATATATATATATGTATGTGTGTGTGTGTGTGTGTGTATATATATGTATGAAATAAAAGTATATATACGATTGAAAATTAACTTGCAATCTCTATGGTTTTGTTAGATGTCGTGTAATATCTCCGTACCATGTATGTGCGTTGTGTTTTTGTTAATAAAAAAAAACTTGCAATCTACAATCTTATATATAATATATATTAATATGGGAATGAGTATAAGATTGAAATCATATAAAATAACAGTATATATAAGTAGAAGCGTGGATATATATATACACACACACATATATATATTATAATTACATATATTATATGTGTAAAAAATAAAAACATATATAAAATTAAAGATTAATTTAGAGCTTATAGAGAAATGCATAGATTACATATCTATATCTATACCTATACTTAATATTAAGGTAGCTGAGTTTCTGCGCGCCCACCTCAGTTTTCCCGCATAAACTCAGCTACCTTACTTTTCTTTTATTTTTTTCCCTTTTTTCTTTTCTGTTATTGTTATTACTCATTTTATTAGTAGTATTTTTATTATTAAAAGTTTCTTTTCTTCTTGGGAACTGCCGCTTAATTGACGTGTTTTCCACTTCCCATACAGAAAAATTCAAACTTGAGTCTCGTCCTTTTTTCAAATCCAATTTCACTCTTTCCCAATTCCTTCTGGTAAATCTGAATCGTTTTCTCTATCTATACAAGCACACATATATGTACATGGAGCTGCTAATATTCACTGCAAATCCAACAAGAGACTTTCTTTTCCAGTGTTAATTTCCCGTAAAGATCAGCCTAGCAATTGGGGTGATTAGGGATTAGGGATTTAGGGAAAAGAGTTACTTAATTTAAGTATGTCAACTTTAGACTTGTATTTTCGATCTTCTCGTTCACCCTCTCAATCTTTTTCTCAGACACATTTGCCCTTATTTCCAACTCATCTGCTATCTTGTTTTGTCCTTCTATTTCCTGTTTAAGATTATTAATAATCTATAACATAATATGGCAAAAAAATAAACATAAGACACTTCATTATAATAACAGGCTCCTGTAACAGATGAACCTGCAATACAAAATTACCCGTTTTTCAAGCTTAGAAGTTGCTCGTCAACCTACACAACCAGTTGGTCCAATTCTTTTGCATCTAGAGATATCTTTCCCTAATAGAAAAAGTAATTTATTAGAATACATACATTATACATTATACATCATACCTTGACTGAAAATCAAATTCAATAACTCATGAAATAAAAGTAATCTAATCAATAAACCACTGGATTTTTCACTCTAAACAAAGAAAATGTGAAGAGCTCTTGTTCAATAATTGAATTTAAAGTAACAACACAAAAACCAACTTAACTAAATTAACCAAGATAAAAATAAACTTATATAAAAGAAAAATATAGAACGATAATAATAATAACAATAATAATAATAAAATAGCAAAGCATTACTAACCATTTTTGGACTACTCAATAAAGCAGAAGATATATAAATTACATCAGTCTTAGAATGTTTGGATTTGTCTTTCTTAACAGCTCATTGGAATCTGGGGCAGACCAATCAGAAAATCCCAGAGGAAAATCTAAATTCATAATCTATATCTATATATATAAGCAATATAGTTTCTATTACCGTTTTTCCGCCCAAAATCACTTTCTAAATCCGGTTTTTGCATCTTGGCCATTAGTTTAACACTTAATCATAGCTTTTGATTAATTTTTTATCTTTTTATTATTTTTATTTATTTTTATCTTTTTATCTTAATATATTGCCTTATATAGAAAACATCACAAATAGATAATTTAAATAACTAAATCAAGATCTTAACTTTTCTATATAATAAGTTCCTTTACGTCAAAGGAAACTTTCTCATATGATATCTTAATAACAATAGTGTATGCAATTATATAGATTATTATCACTTGAATTCGGTTTTCTACATCTAAAAAAAAAAAATTTGAATTTGGTTTTTGTTTTTTAAACAATTTTAAATCTGTGTGATTTTTGAATCTTATGTTATGTAATGTAATTCATTGACATTTATGGAAAATTCACAATATGAGTTCTGTTTTTTTGTCTTTTTATTATTTTCATTTATTTTTATATTTTTATCATAATATATTACCTTACATAGAAAATATTAAAAATAGATAATTTAAATAACTAAATCAAGATCTTAACTTTTGTATATAAGTTCCCTTACATCAAAGGAAACTTTCACATATTTTATCTTAATTACCATAACGCATACAATTGTATAGATTATCGCTTGAATTCGTTTTCTACATCTAAAAAAATTTATAATAATAATAATTGAATTCAGTTTTTTTAATAGTTTTAAATCTGTGTGATTTTTAAATTTTATTTTATGTAATTTAATTCATTCACATTTGTGCAAAATTCACAATACGAATTCGGTTTTTTTTAATCTTTTTAGCACTTTCATTTATTTTTTATCTTTCTATCTTAATATATTACGTTACATATAGAACATCATAAATGGATAATTTAAATAACTAAATTAAGATCTTAATTTCCCTATATAAGTTTCATTGCATCAAAGGAACTTATACGTTCCTTTTAATTTTATTTACCTTTTTAATTTATTACCAACTTATAGATTCTCTTTTTATCTTTCATTTCCTTTTTGTTTTTCATTTTCCTTTTTATATTATCACTATATTTTGCAACTTTTAATTCCAATCACCAAATCAGATTTCATTTTATCTAAAAATAACTCTCTTTTTTTATTCACATTTTCCTTCTTTCCTCTGATAGAACTCATTCTATCTAAGAACTTTC
The DNA here is from genome assembly GCA_963692815.1 of Nyctanthes arbor-tristis. NCBI lineage: Eukaryota > Viridiplantae > Streptophyta > Magnoliopsida > Lamiales > Oleaceae > Nyctanthes > Nyctanthes arbor-tristis. The sequence goes on from CAVNYN010201419.1 coordinate 6,023, forward strand.
CCATATCTCTCCCACTTTACATTTAAATTTTCCAATTCTTATCTTGAGCAATTTTATTTTAGATCGATTTTTTAAATTTTTTTGGTTTCAAATTATCTCACACCGTCGGATAACTTCCAGATTAGTTCTAATATTTGGATCGAGTAAGAAAAGTTAGCAATTCAAGGTCGTCAGACTAATTTTAATTAAATAATTGAAAATAAAATTAACTTTTACTTAAAATAATGTTGAAATTTTATTCATTTCTAAAAGCCATTGAAAATATGATTTTGAGCATAGAAAGAAAATACCACATTAGTTATTTAATGAAAAGAATTGAAGATATATACTTATATTAAGTTACTTGAAGAAATGTTCATATTAGGGCCTTAAGTTATGGGCAAAGGTTTCCAAAAAGTTTAAAATTTTAATAGATCATTATTAGAAAAAAAATTATTGTAAACTAGTTAACCGTATCTGTCTTTATCACATACCGTCAGATTGTTTTCCATAATGATTACAGTATTCAAAAATGTTCAGAAAATCAAACCAATCATCGAACCTGAAAAGTTAACAGTTCAAGTTTATCAGACCGATTTTAATTAAATAATTGAAATAAATTAATTTTTACCTAAAATAATGCGGAAAAAGAGTATTCGATTTTATAATTTTTTTTATCTTTATCATTTAAGAAAAATATTGAAATTTCATTCCTTTTTTAAGAACAATTGAAAATATGACTTTAGACATAGAAAAAAAATCTCATATTGATTAGTTAGTGAAAAGAATTGAGGATATGTGCCTATATTAAGTTACTTGGAGAAGGATTATGCATAATAAGGCCTTAGCTTATAGGTCTTAAGCTTTCAAAAAGTTTAAAATTTTAATAGATCATTATTGAGAAAAAATTTATTGTGAACCGTATACGTCTTTATTTCATACCGTCGGATTATTTTCTAGATTGATTCTAGTATTTATAAATGTTCGAAAAACTAAACTGGTTATAGACCTAGAAACGCTAACGGTTCAAGGTTATAGGACCGATTTTAATTAAATAATTAATAAATTAATTTTTACCTAAATTAATGTGAAAGAAAAACATTCAATTTTATAATTTTTTAATATGTACCGTCTTAAAAAATATTGAAATTTTATTCATTTTTTAAGAGTACTTGAAAGTATGACTTTAGGTATAGAAAAAGAATCTCATACTAGTTATTTAGTGAAAATAATTGAGGATGCATGCTTATACTAAGTTACTTAGAGAAGAGTTATGCATAATACGACCTTAGCTTATGGACTTTAAACTTCCAAAAAGTTTAAAATTTTAATATATCATTATTGAGAAACAGTTTATTGTGAGCCAACAAACCGTATCCGCCTTATCTCACACTGCTAAATTGTTTTTCGGATTGGTTCCAGTATTCGAAAATTTTCTTCAATATTTTCCTTGGTTTTTTAGACTATTTTTTATTTTCATTAATAAAAGATATCGTATTATAGATAGCACCTATATAATTTTTTTTATAGATATGTAAATGATCAAATATTATAGGAATCTCACATTAGTTATCTAGTTAAAAGGAATTGAGTATGTATACCTACATTAAACTACATAGAGAGGGTTATGCGTAATAGGGTCTTGGCTTATAGGCTATGAATTTCCAAAAAGTTTAAAATTTTAATAGATCATTACTGAAAAAGTTTATTGTGAATTGATGACCCTTATCTGTCTTTGTCTCACACTGTCAGTTTGTTTTTCAAATTTGTTCCAGTATTTGCAAATTTTCTTTAATGTTCTCTTCCGATCTGACCATTTTTTATCTTCATTAATCAAATATAACATATAATGGGTGGCACTTATATTTTTTTTACACGCATGTAAACGATCAAATATTATAGTTTACGTGCTACTAGAAATGTGATTTTGGACATAGAAAAACAATCTCAAATTGGTTATTTAGTGAACAGAATTGAGGATGCGTGCACATTATTAAACTACTTAGATAAGAGTTGTGTATAATAGGACCTTAGCTTACGGGGCCCTTGGACTTCCAAAAAATTCAAACTTCTAATAGATCATTATTAAAAAAGTTTATTTTGAACCGATGAACCGTATCCATCTTTATCGCACACAATTAGATTGCTTTTTAAATTGATTCCAGTATTCGCAAATTTTCTTCAATGTTTTCCTTAAGGTTTTTTTTTTTTTAAATACCATTTGTTATCTTCATTAATGAAATATATCATATTACGGGTAGCACTTATAACTTTTTACACACACGTAAACGATTAAATATTATAATTTAAATCTTTTTTATGCAATCATGTTTAATCTTCTTGAATTGCTTATATTATCTGATATTATCATTCCGTGTAACGCACGGGTGAAAATCTAGTAATAATAATAAGATGAAATAAGAAAACTCAAATGTACTAACAGGTAAACAATAATAAATTAAAATAACAAATAAACCTAAACACCTCTTGCTTGCTCACTGGAAAATGTAATGGAAACAGACACAGAAACTTCACTATTCATACCCATCTAGAATCTGCACAAACTTCCTACTAAATCAACTTTTCAAATTTTCATAATCTCATCCGAGTTCCAGGTCTCCCAAAAAATGTTGTGCACTCAAAACCAATGCAGAAATGAATAAAATCCCTTATAATTAACACAAAAGTCCGCACTGCTCTGGGTGAAAAGCAGAGATAAACCCATAAACATCCACAACGAAGTTCAAGTGAATTATCTGTAATCAACAAAGCAAAAGGGAGGAAAATAAAATCCTAGTTGGAAACCTATAATCTCCGTGCAAAATAGCCTGGGAATTTTTATCCAGCCATCCCCGTAAAACGGCACAACCCCACATTGGCACTCCATATGTCCACGTTCTCAATGTGCACAAAACCTTTTCTTTAGTAACTAGTCTATCTCCCGTGCGATGTACACGAAATAATGAGTCATTAAAAAAATAATTATGTGGTAATAAATTGTTTCAATAATCAGAGTTAGCTATGTTATCGTCATGTAATATTTTTAACTGATTAAGTATGTTTGCAATATATATGAAATTTGTATATTTGAAGTGAAATATATTTTCACTGTGTTATTTCTTGTAAACTTTATACTAAGTTCGCTAAATCTTTATATTAACTATGTTATATTTCTACTTTTACAAACTGAATTAATTATTATTTATTACGTAGAAAGATATCTGTTCTCGTATAAAGAGAAAAATTTCTACCCATTTCCCCAACCCCACTCAGCCACAGTGCTAGGCCAAAAACAGTTATTCTCCAATGTTGATTCAAGTCTACTATGAACATAAAAGTATAGATCGTGTTCAACGATACAAGGTATAAGACTCCAACAGATTCAAAAGACATTGTATCGATCCTTATTCCTATAGTTATAGTGAGTTACACATTTATTACAAAGATAAAATAAAATAAAAAATAATGTGTAGAATAATTGAATCGTTTTACAACATTAGAGAGATCCCTGCCAAGAAAACTTTAGGAAAAATATCATTCCATAATTGAGAATATGGGTAGTTATACAAAGTGGGTAGCTTATTTGAGAATGTGGATAGTTATACAAAGTGATGAGTTATACCCAAAAATAAATAAATAAATAAATAAATAAGAGGGAGGGAGGGGGGATTGTCGCCAAAAAGCATTTTTTAAATTATAAAAAAGAAAAATAATAAAAAATCTGAGATATATAATAAATTAAAAATATAAACGTTTAAAACATAATAAAATATGTGCAACTTATCTGAGAATGTGAGTAGTTGTATAAAGTGACTAGTTATATAAAAAAAAAGAAAAGAAAAGAAAAGAAAAGAAAATTGTAGCCCAAAAACAAATTTTGATAAACAAAAAAGAAAAATAATAAAAAAATCTGAGATATACAATAAAATTAGAATATGAACTTGAATGGTTATGCAAAGTAGGTAGTTATTCATATTTAAAAAAAAGTAGGTAGTTATTCTTTAAAAAATGCCAAAAAACATTTAAAAAATGAAAAAAATTTGAGATTCTTGAATCTCCCATGAGGCGGGAAAAAGATTCTGGAATTACTGCTCATTTTCTATATTATTGTTATAGATTAGGAAAAATCAAACAATTAGATTATGTCAGCATGACGTCATCCATAATTTTACATGGTCAAACAATTGGTGGGAAAAATATACAACACACCAATATATATATCCGACCTAATGGAGGCCTTTTTTCCCTTATTGGCCCAAACAAGTAACAGATGTTGTCACAGCCATTCTCCCTTGTCCTGTTCTTTCATTTCACCCATTTTTCTTACTCCTACTACATCTTAATTTTACGGCTTACATTCATCACACAACGATATTTTAGTTATTATATATAGGGAGAGAGATTTCAATTTATTTAAAATTACAATTTTTTACAACTATAATTTTATTTGCAAAAAACGAAAGAAAAATAAATAAAAAATAAAAAAAAAAAGAAAAATGGAAGAAACAAAAGGAGTTGACGACTTGACATTAGGAATGGCAATGGAGCGGGTTCGGGTGGGTATGTCTTCCCCCGCCCCCGCCTCATTAAGGAAACCCCCGCTCCGTAGAGGCTCCGTACCCGATTCAATCAAGGGAAGTTCGGGGTGGGTACAAAAAAAAAACCGGTTATCCACCCTGTTAAGAAAATACTAAAAAATTTAAAAAAAAAATTGAAAACTACATGAAAAAAAAATATCATACATCAAGCTCAATTTATCAATATCATTCAATCACACGTCAAAATTCAAATAATCAAACATTCAACTATACATGACACATTGAATTTAAAGTTATTTTAAAGAAACTCAAATTTTGAATTATATATTAAAATTAGTTAAAAATTTAACATAAAGAACATTTGTTAAAGTAGTCGAGGCACATTGATTTTTGGTCCCAGAAATTGGTGCTTGGTTGGAGCTGGTTTTTGCACCAAAATGGCGTAAATGGGGGAAATGCTGCTTGGGTTGGAGATGGTCTAATGCAAATAATAGTACCATCAAGAATAGGAAGTATGATATAACAGACGGGCCAACTCTAATACCAATTGAAAGTTCAGAAACCTAGGGATAACCCGTTCTGTCAAGTTAACTAACATTGGGGTTGGGACAGTGGCTAGCACGACACAACTTGGTCTAATTAAACCAATGATCCAATAGGTGAAAATGAAATTGAATATTGTTGTCGATTATTGACTTTGTGATTTGGGAATTTAACTTTGTATGCTGCTATTTTACTCTTGCAAATTGTGAATTTGGTGGTTCCCTAATAGTGGCTTCTTAGGTATGAGATGACTACCTTACAAATTGTGAATTTGTATGCTGTTAATTTTTTTCCCCCCTTCTTTTCCTTTTCATTTCTTGGCTTTAGGTAATTGTATCGTATTAAATAGGCATCTTGAAGGGAAAGACTCAATTTGCCCTCATATTTGTCTCTTCATTTTTTGTTGCAGTACTGAACACATGTAGGGCAGGAAAAAAAAAAAATAAAAGGAAAAAAGAAAAATTGCAACCCTGGTGGTTCATTCGTCCTGGTTAAGCTTAAATGGTAAAAGTACTTGCAACGCAAAATCTTCCGGCTGACTTGAGTCAAGTAATTGATCAGCTGGAACGCCACTGCTTGGCACCTGATGGATCTTTAATTTCCAAAGCCACCTACTATGATCTCCAACTTGTACGTGACAAATCACTCCATGTCATTTTTTTCTCTTCTTTTTTTATTTTCTCTTTTGAGTAAGATTCTGAAGATGCTGCCTTATTTGACAATGCAGGCGAGAGAAGAAATATGCAAAGAGAGACAGCGATACTTGGAAGCCATGGTAATTCTGTGAAATTTGGTCACCACAAACAAGGGTTTATTGGATTGAATTCAATTTAGAGTATGTTTGAAAAGCTTAAAAGTTCTACGGAAAAGTTAAAGTAAACAATTAAGTTTGAGAATATACTATTTGTTATTGGTATTTTTCTGACAGCAAATTAAGCAGGAGATACTTTGAAATAATCTTTTTAATCATAAGAGAGAAGTTCTAATCCGACATGCCTGCAAATTCAAAATTACTTAACAGTAATTTTTACTTGTCTTCAAGTTTAGCCAAGCATGCTTTCTAATTGTATTGAAATGCTTAAGCTTTATTATTCTATACAGCCACGTGTACAGATAGATGTACGTACCTATTTTGGGAGATAATGCTGATTCAATTATGTAGGCAATCTACATAGAGGCAATAGCAATGGTGGAAGAGTACCAGCAGGCTGTTTCTGTGGCTAATGTGGGTGGCATTCACAATGTCCAGGGTCTTTATCCACAGCTCGGATTGAAGAATGCTCCTCAGATCCCTGCCTTCAACTTCATTCACAATATGAGATTTGTTAGCCTTGCAAATTTGTTATTCAGATGATTTTTTGCAATCAAGAAAAACTTTCTGTAACATTATCAAGTGATGCCAAATCATTATAAATCATGTGATGTGTTGTTTGTAAGAAACTTGGGTGATTTCAAGAATTAAAAATTGTTTTCCAGACTAGGAAAACTGAGAATTGATCTATGTGGTTTTCCAGTTCTACGAGACTCTTGAGCATCGGATGGTTGTTGCAGAAGCTGCTCAAAAATTGAGGCTTCCACTGATTTCAAAAGATGGTGATATACATGAGAGATCGGAAGAATTGGTTAACCTCTCCAGAAGCTCACTGGATAGTACAAGTACCAGTGTCACAATGAGCTTGAGCACAAATTCAACTAATCATACGAATGTCTCTTCCACTGGAATGGGAGCTCATACAAACAATGCTCTTTCGGGTGGTGTGTCAGAACCTGAAGTTGGTGGTGTCTCAAATAGGTTTCTTGGAATAACACCAGACTATTTATCGCATACACAATTTAAACAGCCACCAATATCTATGGTAGGTTCCCCTTGTGGTGATGATTAGAATATGTAGGAAATACTTATATTTAGTCACGACAGGATTTCGTTGTTAGTGTATGGAAGATTTTAGAAAAAATTAAGTCCTTTATTTTGTAGTTTATATTTAAGAGAAGCGGGAATGTTTGCACACACAGAACATTCAGTTATTTCTATTTTTTGATATTTAAATGGTTTAACCTTCTGCATTTGTAGGATACTACAAAATATCAGGTCTTGCTTGCCCGTTCGGCTAGAAGCTAAATGTGATAAGTTGGCAGATGCTGTTGCCATAGATGACATTGGTCAGTCTACTCTTGCTGCGTGTTCATGCCACTTAGTTTGTTGGTTTGCTTTGCTTGTGGACAAAGAAGCACGCAAGAAACCTCGTGCATGCTTTTTTGTCACCTAATTTCAGATTGACGTCCTTCACTAGAAGCAGTAGCTGAAAATTTATCTGGTTTTTTGTTCATTTTATTATCTAGTTTGTTCATGTGCTGTCTGCCATGGTCCATTGATCTTTGTAATATGCTTGAGTGGGATAGTTAGCAAAGGCACCCATGGGTTAGGACTATATTTTTTGAAAGACGATGATATATTTTTTAGTTATTATTATTTTATGAAAATATTGAATTTTAGAATTAGTACGTTTGCGGTTGCTGTTGTAATTTTTCCTAAAATCTTTTTTGGGTAGTTTCACATTTACCTTGGGTTTTTAAATAATTCCTATATATATTTCCTAATGTTTATAAATTTCAAAAATACCGTGTGACATATTCTGTTAAACATGTAACAATGTATGTTATTTTTTTATTTTTTAAACATTTTTCTTATTTTTCTTTTTTAATAAATATTTTTTTAATACCCCACACCCCATCCCCTAACCCCCCTTATCCCCACCCTCTGACGGCATGCCGATGACTTGCCACCCGGATTTTTTTTAAATTTATTTTCCTATTTTTACTTTTTCATTTCCTTTCTCTTTTATTATTTGTTTTCTTATTTCCCTTTTTTCTTTCTTTTCTCTCTTATCATTTTTTTTTCATTTTTTTTCTTTTCCTTTTTTTCTTTTTAAATTCACATAATACAAATTGTTATTCATTTTAATTCATGTAATAAATGATGTTTCAATATTTTAATTTCATAAAACATTGTGCGTGTGTTTCACACATAACAAATATTATTGCACAATATCCTTGAAAAATTAACTAAAAAATATTGAAAATTGGAATATGTTATACTTTTTAATTTACATAATATAAATTGTTAACATGTAGTACAGGTTTTTGTATGCATAACACATCTTATTTCACACATAACATAGCTTGCTACACATTTGACTCATTGTTACACACATATCATAGCTTGTTACAAATGTAACTGACATAACATATATTAGTACACACATAGCACACATTGCTATAGTCATAACACAAATTGTTTAATAACATATATTGTTGCACAAATAACATAACACATATAACTTAATTTGTTACACATAACATAAATTGTTGCATACATAATAAACCTTGTAACACACATAAAGTTAATTGTCATACATAGCAAACATTGTTACACTTATAACACGTATTAGTTGAGAACATATATTGTTATAGACATAACATGATTTGCTACACATAAAATACGCCTTGTTACACATATATCCAAACTTGCAACCAGCATAACATAGATTGTTACACACATAGTGAACATTATGCACCTATAGTATAAATTATTAACATGTAACACATTTTGTTTTAAAAAAAAATATTACAAAACCATTACAAATCTTACTTTGATTTATGTTGATCAAGGACCACAATCTTTCCTTGGCATTAATTGAATAATAATTTTGTAATCTTTTAATACAATTTAGGCAATTATTCAGATCGGAAGAGCGTCAAAATAATAGCCACATAGCTTAATTGATGATTAAATTTTCGCAGAATGTTATAATTTAGGCCTTCAAATTGATGTTCTTCTACTTTTCTATTTTTTTTGATTTTTTTTTATAACTTATTTTTTTCATGTTTTTTACCATAGGATTTGTCTACAACTATTTAAATATCGTTTAGGCTTGTTTTACTGATTCATTATTTAATAACAATCTATGTTATTTCCATAGCAAATTATGTTCCGACACAGTATGTTATGTGTGTAACACGTTATGATATTTGTATAACAAGTTATGTTACGTATGAAACAAGCTATTTTTTTATGTAACAAGGTATGTTATTTGTGTAATAGGTCTTGTTATTTCTATAACAAGATATGTTATGTGTATAACAAGTTATGTTATTACACAATATGTGTTATTTGTATAGCAAATTATGTTTACTGTGTAACAACCTATATTATTTGTAAAACAACCTATATTATTTGTTTAATAGGTTATGTTTTTTGTATAACAACCTATATTAAAATAGTATAATACCATCTATTATATGAATTAAGACGTCAAATAATTGATACTATATGATTTTAAAAAACAAAGATAATTAAAAAGAAAACAAAGAAAAAAGGGGAAATAAGAAAAGGAAAAAAAAAACGTAAAAGGAAAAATAAAAAGAAAAAAAGTTCTAGCCGATGTGGTCGGCCGGAATCCGGCTGCGGGCAATCAGTGAAGGAGTGGGGTGGGATGGGGGCTCGGAGTATTAGAAATATATTTATTAAAGAGAAAAAAAATAAATATATAACATACCTTGTTACCTGTGTAACACAACATGTTACATAATATTTTTGGAATTTAAAACATATACTAAGTATCTTTAAAATAAACCAAATTTAAACAAGTATTTACGAAAAGACCCCGTCTTTTTAGAAAAAATTAGAGAAAAAACTGTTAGGTACTGTTTGATTACAAACGTGGAAAATACATAGAAAGAAAATGAATTTAAGGCAATTGAATTCCCTAAAATTAATTTTCCTAGGAAATGTCAATTACACGTGTTTGATTAATTTAATTTTTCACCTAGAAATAATAGTTATTTTCCATCTTTTGGTGTTTGATAGCTATTATTTTCATGGAAACAATCTTTTTTTCCCCAAAATTTTGTTATTTTCTTTTTGAACAATTATTTGATAGTCATTATCTTTTTTCACATGAATTATCAAGTTTTCTATATAAATTATACTTTTTTTCAATACTTTTAGCCTTAGAATGATTAATCTACCCAGACTTTCATTCCGTCTAATTGGACTTCCTCTCAAGTGATCATAATTGACTTCATGAATGTACTAAAATTTGAATCTTATTGATATTATGAGAGTTTTTCATCAGTTTGCATGAGATATTATTGGTACACATGAACATGAAGAAGATAAAATAAAGTTATCGCCTTGAACGATGATTTATAATTAGAAATTGTAAAATGCTCATACGGTCTTATATTTGTTAACATTAGTAAGAAATGATATGTAGCATAAATTCAAAATAATAATAATAATAAAAGGAGAAATTCGAGAATACCACCGAAAAATTTGCAACTTAATAGGTGGCTAACAAATTAAATGCAAGCTACTAATTAAATAAAATGGTAAACCAATATTTTTTTAATGTAATTTATTTATGTTTTTTAAATTAAAAGGCCCAATATTAGGAAATACATGGGATTTCAATTATCTGGAAAACAAAAAACCTACCTCTCTCAAGGAAAATGTTTTCCTTGTTTTCAAGGAAAATATGGTCATGTGACCAAAAGTAAGAAAACATTTCCCAGGGAAAAAAGATCAATCAATCACTGCTAAAGTGAGAATTTAGGTGGAAAATTGACATTTTCCAGGAAAAATTTTTGCAATCAAACACACTCTTAGAAAAATGCGTTCAAATCAAACTCAGATGAAGATTACTGTTAAATTACGGCCAAAAATGAGTTGGACCTTTTTGCTGTCGTTGGGCCTCTCCTCTATGGACCAAATGTTCTTTTTTGTTCCCCTCTCTCCCCTCCAACACACCAACACACAAATATATACATGTATTAGAATTAAAAATTTGTAACTTTTCTACCTTAAAAAAAAAAAAAAAAAAAATTGTAACTTTTCGTTCTCAAAAAAAAAAAAAAAAAAAAACGGTGACTTTTAATTGAAGACTAATAAGGAATGACATTTTAAAAAATATGTAAAAAGTCACATATATGAAAGTCAAATTGGTGTAACTTTTTAATTAAAAAGTTACCATTAAGAAATTTTGTCGTTATTGTATTTTCGTAAAAAAATCGCATGTATAAAAGTCACATTGGCGTAACTTTTAAATCACATATCGAGAAACTTTATCATTATTATATTTTAAAAAAAAGTTACATATATAAAAGTCACGTTGGTGTGACTTTTTAATTAAAAAGTCACATATTAAGAAACTTTGGCATTATTATATTTTTATAAAAAAATCGCATATAAAGTCACGTGTAAAAGTTACATTGGTGTGACTTTTTAATTAATAAGTCACATATTGAGAACTTTTGTCATTATTATATTTTCATAAAAAATTGGATATATAAAAATCACATTTGTGTGGCTTTTTATTTAAAAAGTCACATATTGAGAAATTTTGTCATTATTATATTGTTGTAAAAAATCGCATATATAAAGTTACATTGGTATGACTTTTTTAATAAAAAAATGTGTTTTTTTAATTAAAAAGTCACATACGAAAGTCATATTTGTGTGACTATATAAAAGTCACACAAACATTTGTGTGACTTTCTTATACAAAAATTCGATGGAGTAAGAGCCTTTTGTTACTTTTTCATATCTCTTTAAAATCTCTTATATTAGTATCAGAGTAAGAGCCTTTTTGTGACTTTAGATTATAAAAAAAAAAAAAAAAAAACTTGTAGAAGAATAATTTTTCCCAAAAAAAAAAAAAAGAAAAGAAAAAGGTAAAAGAAAAACAAAAAGAAAATGATAATAAAATATGTGAAAGGAATGAAACTTAAGAAATCTTCATACTGTAGATGAAGAAGTCATTGGTCACTTTAGTTCCAGTGTAGTGATGAAACAGTGGATAGATTTAGTTTAGATAATTTCAACATATTTGGGCGAGCTCATTTTTTTAGACGAAATGTCTAAATTCCCCAAAAAAAAAAAAAGAAAAAGCTAAAGCAAAATTGAAAAAAAAAAATAGAAGAAGAATGAAATGAGTCCATTTGGGCCGTGAACGACCCAACATAACCATATAACGTAAATTCATGCGGCAATTGCTTTATGCCATATTTTTCACATTGAATTTTCTTTTGAGAAAATTAAACGTTCTACCCCTTTTTTTTAGTCTCATTATTTTTACACCATGATGTCAAATTAATTGCAATTATACCCGTTGCATTACTTTTATACCATTACTTATTTTATATTTAATAAATCATTGTAATTAATTTTAATATTGATTTATTTCTTTATCTCCTAGAATGTGTGTTTGCGTGTGTGTGAATATCTCTACACACACAGAGAGATATATATAAAACCATAAATGTCACTCAAACATCACAACCCCCTCCACCCCGTCGCCGCGCCCACCACCACCACAATCTACCACCGTGCGCCGCCACCACCGCCACCACCGCCACTGCCGCCTACGCCGCGGCCAACACTACCAACATTTTTACCCAAATACTTACCACACATCTAGGAACCTAACTCAAGTATGTATATTTATTTTTGGGCAACGTAACCCAGGAATTTTTTTCAGATTTTGAAACAATCCTCGACCGAATCCATCTCGGTTCACCCCTTCTCCGCCACGCTTGAGCCCC
>CAVNYN010201423.1:0-74984 GCA_963692815.1 Nyctanthes arbor-tristis
TAAAGTTCTAGGGGTGGGGTCTTAAAGGCACATGATTAATATGGTGAAGCTGCAACCTGGTGCCAATAAATTAAAAAAAAAAAAAAGAAAAAAGAAAACAAAGGCACGTCAGTTTAAATAAGAATTTCTAACCTGTTGCTCAAGCCTCTGCATTGATGACGTAGAAATTCACCAAACTTGGGCACCAAGTTTTTTCTTTTGACTCGTTGACCAAGAAAGCTTAGAGCTTGTTTGGTACTCTTTATTTTTACAATTTATAAATTCACCTACTATGATTTAACTGTTGATTTGACAATTGCTCAACAATTACCACACATTTCAAATTTCAATTAAATTTCCACCACTTATTTCCACTCATTATAAATTCCCTTTATAAATTGATTTTATAAATCTAACCAAACGAGTTCCAAAGTTTTTTCTTATAGAATTTGCAATTGATGTCCTCTCACTTTGGATTAATTTTTGATAACAACCTAAAAAAGTGTACTTCAACTGGTCTCCCAACTCTAAATGGCATTACCCATTTCCTGATTGTGTTGCTCATAAATGGTAAATGAAGAATGGGGTTATAACACATTTTTTTTCTTTTGGCTTAATTATACCTAATGTCCCTAACCTTTTCACTTTTTTATCGATTACGTTTATAACCTTTAATTTCTGTTTTTACGTCCCTAATCTTTGATAAAATCCTATTTTTCATCTCTGAAGACGGAAAAAAGTCCATTTCGTCCGTTAATGATAGAGGTATTTTAGGTAAAGCGAAAAAAATAAATATGTTAACATATTTTAATTAAAAATTTAAAAAAAAAAGAAAATAAAAATGGTGGGAGGGGGACTCCCTTCCCCAAAAACCAAGTTGCCGGAATGACTGTCATTTCTGACAGCTTAGTGGGGAGTCCCCCCACCTTTTATTGCCGGAATGGTAGCCGGAAATGGCTATCATTTCGGCATCAAAAGGGAGGGCACTCCCCTCCTTTTGCTGTCAGAAATGGCAGCCGGAACCGGCTGCCATTTCTGGCAGTTTGGGGGCAGCTTGGCAGTCAGAAAATGGTTGCCATTTTTGGCAGCCTGGGGGGGAGTCCCCCCCTTTTGCTACTGGAAATGGCTGCCATTCCAGCAGCTTAGTTTTTGGGGTGGGGAAGAGGGGAGTCCCTCTCCCACCATTTTTCTTTTCATTTTTTTTTTAAATTTTTTAATTAAAATATTTATTTTTTATTTTACTTAAAATAGCCCCATTATTAACGGACGAAATGGACATTTTCCGTCTCCATAGACAAAAAATAGGATTTCACTAAAGGTTAGGAACGTAAAAATAGAAAATTAAAATTAGGGACGTAATCGATAAAAAATTGAAAAGTGGAGACACTAGGTGTAATTAACCCTTTGTGTTTTCACATCTTTTCCTTCCTTTACTTTTTGAGTAGCCTCTTAAAGTTTATCATTTTCCACTTATTTTCATCTTTAAGTTTTGCCTTTTACCCTCTTCAAATTTTGTTCTACAAATATTAATTGCTTCGCTTGCTATTAATTGCTAATTTTAACTGTGTGAGTCGGAGTAGCATTAGATAAAGTCCTTTCACACATGCTACTACGTGTAGCAACGAACCTCGCACATAAATTATATGCTCGAATTTTGTCCCTTGTACATAATAGACGAGCGATATTCTTTGTGGCATTCAACTAAAATATTTAAATTGTTATCTACCCACAATAAATATAGAGGTATTAGAATTCGACTTGATAAAATGTTCAGGAGTGAACATAATAACTCATAAACGGTGGTACATTGGCTACATTGCTAAACGAACCCGCTAACAGCTAAACTCAATAACCTGATAACACCTGATCAATATCAAAAAATAAGAACAAACTCAACAGTGAAATGATAAACCAACTTGAAAATGGGAAAAATGAACAAAACCGACCAACTCGTGCCAACCAGACTTTCCTTTTTAGTCGATTATCAATTTCCCTAAAGTACAAACTGAAAATTTTGGTTTATTCGGACCCAAACGGATCATACCGGCCCAAATTGACACCACGTGATTTTCTTTCTTTTTTTTTTTTTTTTTTTTTTTTTTTTTTTTTTGAAATACAATGGGAATATGGGGAAAGAAAATCCGGGAATGGCAGGCGTATTTCAAACATGAGACTTTTGGCCAGAATGTGAGCATCTTAATCATTAAAGCACAATTCGAATCACATGATTGGTTAAAACACTGTTTTAATTACATTATTATTCATCCATGTTTATCTAGTTTTAAATATCTGTCCTCAACACTCTACAAGTCAACTTGTTATTTCACTTGAAATAATTCCAAAAGGTGAGCTATTCATTTAATACGATAAAATCAGTTTTATAATAATGAGGAAAAAATGAATTAAATATCACTAATAATTAGAAAATATGCGAAATAAGTTATAAAATGTTAAAATTTAGAAAAGTAAACTCAACTTACATGTTGCTATTCACAAAACCAAAAAAACATAAAAATAAAAACTTATTAATAAAAATTCACAAACTCAATTAATAAAAATATGATGAAGGAAAAAATATGCATATATAAAATAACTAGAAGGTAAAAAACGCAATTTCATTAACCATGATGAATGAAGTAAAGCACATTTGTCCTTTATTTAATTTTTATCAAGGTAAAGACAACAAATACAGACTTTGAAGAGTTGAATCTAAGCATGTATTAACAGATCACTGATCATATTCTTTTCCTGAATAAACCCTTTTGCTACTATTTTGATCCAATTATCAACAAGTTTAATATGATCATCAGTATGTCTGCCAACACGCTCAAACCCTCTCCTCTGGCTTTAATAGTGTACAAGTAATATCAAAACTCACCTACCAATTGTCTATTTTTGTTATCTCTTTGCATCATCATTCAAAGAATCGATAATCATGTGTCTAACAGCAGTTGGCTCATCAATCTTTTTACACGCGTATATGAAATGGGAGTCAGGATCTTCCAAAGTATAATCTGCTGGGAGAATACCTTTCTCTGTCAGAGGAATGGGCTCCAAGTGTGACTTTGGAATAGAACCCGTAGATCTCTTTGAAATCCGGGTCTAGCTGCAAAATGAAATGGAAAAAGATTATTTTATTAGCACCATTCTGTTTACCAGTTATTAACTCGGTAAAAAGGACCTCCCTAGCTTACCCCCTAGCGGAAACTTAGCATTTTCTTGGTCTCAGGAGCTTAAAAGTTAAAACATAGATTAAACCTTAGCTTAAGTTTGGTTTCTAGAGGTGAGGGACAGAAAAAGAATTATTGGTCTACTGACTGAATCTGCTTCAGAAAATTAACCTCTCTTCTGAACGGGACTAGATGGAAGACTATTAAATATTAATGCACGCGTGCATTTTAACACAAGCGTGAGGACTTGGGGCTATAGCACTAAGATCATTATCTGAAGGAAAGGCATAGCACACAGATAACAATAGATTGTACAGCTAAATATGACTACGACCAACTCCTCGCAGAACCCCCAGCCAAGTGACCTACAAGAAAGCACATGCTGCCATGGCGTAAGGTAGACTTTGGCTATTAGTCTCCAAGTAGACTTTTGTTCATAAAATAGGATATCTTATATTATTTTACAGTACTTTGACCTTTTTTTAGTTTGTGGTGAGGTGTAACTAATGAAAACATCTTCAGTGCCCGTTTCCACCTTTTTGTACTATAATGGTTCGGTTCAGTTTAAGGCTTGTACATGATTTCCATCCTAATAAACACAACCAAGATCGACAAGAAGGATCAAAGGATGGTAAGAGATGGACATAAAGTCGAAGATTCTTGAGATTAAGGGGCCACACAGGGGTGAATGGTGATAAACTAAAAAGAGAAATGTAGCTTCCAGAAACCTTGAGATATAAATATTTTGTTTGCCCAATTATTCATTCATCAATTAGAGTTAGATAGTATTACACAGGAAGCAAATGAGATATATAAAGAATGCAGGAAAGTGTAAGTATATGGAGAAGAATGTCCTTTTCACAGGGGATACGCAAATTCACTCAACTTTTAATTCTCATACTTTGAGACTCGAATTAATTAACAAATGCTTATATGATGGGCGTTTCTTTACCCATAAGGTATATAATTTATAAGACCAATCAATTTCAACCACATATTTCACGGGACCACCGTCACCTTTAACCACATATTCTGTGGGGTGCATGAAATCTGCACCAGTCAGTCTGTAGATTTTTAAACTTACAAATTCATAACGAGAAAAAAAACACTGACAGACTCCTGGCTATAAATGCTAAGAAATTAAGCAATAATATGCTTTATTTTCAGCAATATATTCATTGAATAACACACAGTACAAGGTTCATTTCGCATATCAACCATCAAGCTCTATTCATTTTAAGTTTTTAGATGTAAAAAAAAAAAAAAAACCCCCAAAACTTTTGTTTACTTGACCTTGTTTCTTATCCTTAATTATAGGAACATAAATTTAACACATTTCTCCTTCAGAACAACTGGCATCTCAACCTTTTTGCTTGAGTCCTGGCTTCATGCCATAAAATCATTGCAAGCAACCAATAGTAGCAGGCGCCAGAAAGAAGGCAAACTGTTCGATAAGGATAAAGTGACTACTATACCTTCTGCAAAATTATGACTCTTGAATAAGTCCCCAAAAACCTTCATCTAAGTCTTTCCTCAGATAGTTGCTATACGCAAGTTTAACTTCCCATTCCGATCTTCTTGTTAACGAAAAAGTACCTCAATCCAGTCCTTCATTTACATGTACCCTATAGTTGTCTTGTCCAGCTTCCCTCCCTTTTCTCCAGATTTCATTGAAGATATGATATCTATCAAATATTATTATATTTACATATTTCTCAAATTAGGAAGGCGTAAGGATGCTTATAGGTTGATCCGGTACTTGTTTTATTTTTTTGGTTGTTATGTGGATCTTTTGTTGGTTTAATGCTAAACATCTTAGATTAAACCACTGTGGACGAATCATTAATGCTGGTAAGAAAATTCTTCAATAGTGGGTTAGTTGTTTCAATTGTCTTGGACTTCTTTCTCATTGGATTAATGATCTTATCTGATTACTGCATTATAGAATTATTATTTGCTACTTTTTTGGTCCATTTCACGTCCCTAGTTGTAAATTAGACATTTCATATTTTCAAAAATAAGCATGCATATTTTGAATGGTTTACAACTTACTATAGATTAATTTTGTATTTATGTAACTGATTGAATTATTCAATTGGCTTATATTTTTGGTTTCAGGACATCTCGAGGCTTAGGCCTCACTTCACAGGGCAAGATGACTCAACCCCAAATTTAGTAGTTGGTGCAGGAATAGAAAGTTCTCATTCTTGGTGTGCTTCATAAAGGAGGAGATGATTCAAAAGAATTGAAGCATAGTAAAGCATGAAGAGAGTACAATTTTTCAAGGCCTTCTTTACTGATGATAAACTTTGGTGATGCAGATAGATCATTGTTCTTAAGTAACTTTGTAGGTGCAAAGGATAACCTCAGTACTCAGTTCACTGAGCAAAACTATCATTGGGTATCTTATATATATTCTTCCCATATGTTCTAATAAGGCTGTGAATGTATGCAATTTTAGGCACTTTAATCTTTTTCAGATACAATTATTGCATTGCTAATATGTGTTTGCTAATAGGTAGTGAATGTATACAATTTTAGGCACTTTAATCTTTTTCAGATACAATTATTGCATTGCTAATATGTGTTTGCTAAGAGGTTGTGAATGTATGCAATTTTAGGCGCTTTAATCTTTAGTCAACATTAGAATTTAGAAACTCTGGGGGGAGAAAAAAGAAAGAAAGAAGAAAGAAATGCTATGTGGTACAAACCATGAATTATGTCTGCTAACCATCTTCCGCAGTTGGTGAACAAGAAGTTATCTCAGGCCCAACGAAGTTCTATTTCACTAATTTGTTGGCAACAGCATAACCACTAAAAGGCCCAACGCTATCGTATTATGAAAGCTTCATTAGGTCCAGTTCACATTAGAGCATCCACATTGGTGTTGTTAAATTTAACTATCCACATAAGCAATAAAGTATGGTTTTAGTAATTGTTAAGTGTCATGTAACCATGTTAAATTTAACTACTGATTTTTAACACGTTTGTGGTGTTAAATTAACGATTACAATTCAATTTTAAGTCAAAAGTGGGCATAGCTAAATTAATTAAACCTATAACCAATATAAAAAATAAAGATGATTGGCCACGTCGGTTGTTAAAATTGTTGTTAATTTCAACAAAATTAACAAGTTGTTAAAAAGATTCCTTTAACAACTTCATTAACACCAACAATATAGCTACATTTTTTAGTTATTAACTAATAACTTTATTAACAAATTGGTTTAACACCACCAATGTAAATGCTCTTAATACATCCAAAATCAAAATTACTAAAAATTCAACATCTGTAGAAACAAAAATAATGCAAATATACATAAATTTTATTTTACCCTGCATGCAATACATGACACACATTCAGGCTACAAGTGTTGGGTGCTTGTAGTTTAGATGTTTGACACACACACACACACACACACACACACACGCACACACACAGAGGTATAATAACATGCCTGCATATAGGCAAAATAAAATTTCTCTACAAATATATTTGTTCTTGAGTTGAACATAGAATTCTTTGTACCAAAGTGATAGTCTCTTACTATTAAGGACTTAAGTAAACATATTTCATACTTGTATATATATCTTTTGTTATGGAATGAAAGAGAGTAATTATTCTTGCAAACAACTTGGTATCTGAGCAAAAAATATATCCTAGCCCTGACTGTTCCTCACGTCCCTTTACCCATACATTCCGGTAACTTCTCTAGCAGACCCACCCTCTAGCAACCTTGCACGACCCCTCTGCCACCGCCGGTAACCTCCGGCAGACTTCCAACGCTGGTTGCTCGGCAATTTCGGGTCCTCAGCTTCAATTCCCACATGCAGTTCCTTTTGCTCAAGGCTTCCAGCGAACCAGACACTCTTTCCGGCTCCGGAACTACTGTTTCTCTTTGCTCCGGTGACCCATTTTCGTCTGGCCCGACTGGTGCTTATTGGTGCTTCGCTTCTGAAGGGTTTGACTGCTGCTTTGTTGTGGATTTTCTTTTGTGTTGGCATATTCTTTGTGTGTTGGCGGAAGGGTGTCTTACTGCCTTCAATTTGAACGTGTTGGCTGCTCCTCTGTTTGTGTTTGTGTTTGTGTTTGTGTGAATGTATTGAAGAGTGTTTGTATTGGTTATTGGCTGAATTTTTGGGTTGAGTGCTATTGGTTTGTGTTGGTTTGTGCTATTGGGTTGACATTTATTTTGTGGTTGGCAGGAATTGAAAGCTAGAAAAATGTCGGATAATAAGGATGTTTCGCTGGTTGCTATAAATGAATCTCCTCAAGAAGGTAGTTTTGGATTGGAGATCGGAAGAGGGTGTTAAATCTGACACTTGGGTGATTAATTCGGGTGCAACTAATCACTTTACTTGTTCTTCTTCTACTCTTAACTCTCTTACAATTCCCCATATTAAATTTGTTCAAGTCGCTAACGGCACACCAGCATGTATTACAAGGGCTGGGAATGTTGTTGTCTCGCCTACACTCTCTCTGTCCTCTGTTCTAGTAGCTCCTACGCTCACTACAAATCTCTTGTCCATAAGTAAAATTACAAAATCCCTTTATTGTAAAGCCACTTTTTCAACTGACAATTGTGTATTTCAGGGCAATCAAACGAAGATGACAATTGGCCCAGGTAGAGAAAGAGGGGGTCTCTATTTTTTGGAAGGAACAAATGAGTTGAAAATTGGGAACGAGTGTAGCCTTCAAGTAGATAGCAAAACTTCCTCTTAAGCTAAAATTCTTTTGTGGAACTGTCGGTTAGGCTACCCATCTTTTGTTTACTTGGAGCATTTGTTTCCAAAATAATTCCAGAATACACCTTCTTCAAGTATGCGATGTGAACGTATTTTTGCTAAAAATCATCATGCAAATTTCAAAGTCAGTTCAAATAAAAGCTCAGTTCCTTTTACTTGTGTTCACACTGATGTTTGGGATCCTTTCTCTCCTCCATCTAAGGCTGGCCATAAATATTGTGTCCTTCATTGATGATTGTGCTAGAGTCTCGTGATTGTGCTAGAGTCTCGTGGGTATACCTGTTAAAATCAAAGAGTGATGTGGCTCATATGATTCCTCTGTTCTTCAAATAGTTGTCACCCAATTCCATACACAAGTTCAGACTTTTCATTCGGACAATAATAAAGAATTTGTCAATGAATCTCTTACTACTTTCTTCAAAACTCATGGAATACTCCATCACACAACCTGTGCATATACACCTCAACAAAATGGTATAGCGGAGCGTAAAAATCGTCACATCCTTGAAGTGGCTAGAGTTTTATGCTTCACTATGCATGTATCTCAAACATTTTTGGGCTGACGCTGTTACCACAGTTGTGTTTCTCATTAACAGAATGCCGACCCGTATCCTTGACTATAAAACACCTTTGTGAGCACTTTCACAATTTCACTCTATTCCTTCCGCCTTAAATATTTGTCCTAAGATATTTGGTTGTGTGTGCTATGTTCATGTAAACTCTCATCTTAGATATAAATTTGATCCTCGTGTTCTTAAATATCTTTTTCTTAGATATTCTAGTTCTCAAAAGGGTAACAAATGCTTTCATCCCCCAACTGGGAAATAATGTGTCCATGAATGTTGAATTCTGCGAATCCCCGTCATATTTTTCTCGATATGTGCACATTGTTCCTCTTCAAGAGGAGATTCACAATAAAGAAGAGGAACAAGTGTGATTGGAGGAAAAAAAAAAGTTTTGGATTTCTGGAAGTGAAAGAGAATTAGAACCTCAAACCCAAGGGGGTAGGCCTACGTTTCCTAGGTTTGAAAAGTGTTATGCGAGAAGACTTAAGAACCCACTTAAGGACCCCACTGCTCGGTTAAATGTTGATGATGCCATCAGACATGACTGTACCATGCCATTGGATAACTCTTATGAGATTGAAAATGAGGTACCTACCTTTCCCTCTGCACCTTTAATTCCTACTGATTCCAACTTAGCTTTACATGCTCCTGATTCTCGTGTTCCAGCCGACGAGAGGAGATATCCTCTTCATGATCGTAGAGAACCAGATAGGTTGGGATTCTCAAAGCCTTCTTCTAATACTGTCTATCCCATGTCTAATTACATAACTTATCACCGCTTATCAAAAAATAGATCGGAAGAGCACACGACGTCTGAACTCAATTGTCTTCTGTACCTATTCCGAGTCATTTCAGGAGGCCTTTAATGATCCCAAGTGAAAGTCAGCCATGATGGAAGAAATGAATGCCCTCTAAAAAAAACTCTAATTGGAAGATAGTCGAGTTACCTAGGGAGAAGAAGACGGTGGGATGTAAATGGGTGTTCTCGGTAAAGTATAAATCATATGGAATGGTGGAAAGATATAAAGCCAGAATGGTGACAAAAGATTACACACAGACATACAGGATAGACTATCAAGAGATACTTGCTCCCGTGGCCAAGATGAATACCATTAGAGTCATCTTGTCATTAGCAGCTAATTTGGATTGGCCATTGAGACAATTTGATGTGAAAAATGCCTGTCTCCATGGTGCCTTAACAGAAGAAGTGTACATGGATCCACCTCCAGGTTTTTCAGTTGTGAATGGCAAGGTGTGCAAGCTGAAAAAGGCCCTATATGGCTTGAAGCAATCACCGAGGGCTTAGTTTGGTAGGTTAAGTTGTTCAATGAAAAAAATATGATTACAAACAAGCTTTGGCAGATCATACACTGTTCTATAGGAGAAATGGTGAAGACATTCAATTGCTTGTCGTGTATGTTGATGATATGATTGTCAAAGGAAGCAGCCTAGCTGAGATTGAGAAACTCTAGTCCTATCTAGCTAAGGAGTTTGAGATGGACTTAGGTGATCTAAAATATTTCTTGGGCATTGAGGTATGTCAATCTAAGCATGGTATTTTCCTTTTCCAACGGAAGTATGTATTGGATCTCTTAGCTGAAAGTGGTCATTCAGCGTGTAAACCCGCAACCTATTGAAGTGAACTATGGTTTATCCATTTACCCTGATCAAGTGCCCACGAACAAAGAGAAATACCAAAGGCTTGTTGGGAAGTTCATTTACTTGACTCATACCCGTCCTGACTTGCCATATGGCGTAAGTGTTGTGAGTCAATTTATGCATAATCCTAGTGACATACACATGCATGCAATGAATCGCATCCTGGCTTACTTGAAATCTTCTCCTAGTAAAGGTCTTTTATTTTCTAAGCACAAACATCTTGATGTTGTGGGATACACAGATTCTGACTTTACCGGAGCAAGATTAGATAGGAAATCCACATCTGGATATGTATTGTTTGTTGCTGAAAATTTAGTTACGTGGAGAAGTAAGAAGCAGAATCTGGTCTCATTATCTAGCGCTGAGGCTGAATATCGTGCATTACACCATGCAATTACTAAACTCACATGGCTAAAGATTCTTCTTAGTGAATTTGTATTTGGCCCCAACAAACCTATGATGCTATTCTGTGACAACAAAGCTGTGATCGGAATAGCAAATAATCCAGTGCAGCATGACCAGACCAAACATCTTGAGATTGATAGGAATTATATCAAGGATAACCTTGACTAGGACAACATTGAAATTCCATATATCAAGAGTGCAAATCAACTTGCTAATATGATGACTCATGCAGTAGCCAGTAATTCATTTCATTCATCACTATCCAAGTTGGGAATGTGTGATATCTATGCACCAACTTGAGGGGGACAGTTGAATATAGAATTCTTTGTACCAAAGAGATAGTCTTTTACTATTAGGGACTTAAGTGTACATATTTCATACTTGTCTATATATCTTTTGTTATGAAATGAAAGAGAGTAATTGTTCTTGCAAACAACTTCTTGAAATGATAAAATTCGCAATTCTTTTTTTCCATATTTTTTCCATTGTGGCATTATCTTCTGTATATTTCTTGAACCACGGGCAGTTAATCAAGAACTAATCAATATTGGAGCATATTTTTCTCCAAAAGTAAGAGTTTGTTCTCGAAAGCGATTTGGGACGGAAACAATGATTATTTGGCTCAATATAAAACTCTAGTGGGGCTCATATTTTCTCCATTCCCCCAATGCAAGTTAAACTACATTATTGCCCTCCAAATGGAGTCTAATTTTCCTGATGCATCATTGACAGTGAAAATGGGATGGAAGGCAGATTTGTAGTTCTGAAAAGGAAAATGCAAGTGTACTGACCGATATATATATATATATATATTTTTAACAAGATGTAGGCCCTGTTGTTAGAAAGTGCGCTGAAAAATCCCTTTTTGGACTAAAAAGCTCATTTTACAAGGGCCTAAATCTTAGAACCAAAGCTTCTTTGTCAAAATTAGGTCATTATAGTTGCCTTCCTTTTTTTTAATTTTTTTGTATTGAACAGGAAAACGATGAACAGAAAAGTACTAATTAGAATGTTAAATCTAAGCTTGAATTTCCAAACTGTAAGCTCAAAATTAGACCAACAATTGTAGTTAGAAATTAGAAAATAGGAATTGGTCTGTCCATTGGAAGAATATTTATTCATCTCAAGTTAATCATTTCTTATTCCACCTTTCTCGACCAATGTACACATAATCAACATCACATAGGAAGTGACTTTAAGTTGGGAACAGGAAACTAGACTTTGCAGCTATAAAACCTGAAAGCAAATTTTCTCCTCATATCCTAGAAAAGTTGAATACCATTAGTAAGTTTTAGTCTAGCACTGCCAAGTATTTTAATTTAATTCTTATTTATGCTCCAGCATTTGGGTAAACTCACATAGGTTCAGATTCAGAATCGATAAGCACTTGTTTCCAATAAACCAATTGGGGATAGCAAGAGAGAGCACGTTTGGGGGTGAGGGGGAGAGAAGATGAAACATTAATCCATGAGAGAAAAATAAATAAATAAATAAATCATTTATTTTAAATCCATACATAAGATAACATAACATAAATTAATAATGATGTTTAGATAATTGGAGCATCTTTGGGAGTCAAACATCATCTCTATCCACAGATTTTGCAGGACCAACAACTACTAACCACTTATTTTCCACATATTTTAACTATGTGCCACTTGTATATTATAATTCAAGCTATCACAGCCATGGATATGCTGATGAGTTATTCTACGACCTAAAAATAAGATTCATCACTATGGAAATGGTGCATCATTCAAATTCAAAGGGTTATCCTTAAGAGACAAAACTGTGTAAAGGGAATTGGATAAAAACTTATGACATACTGACATATAGGACATTAGTCACATTACCAATTTGCTAACAACAGACTCTGCATTTCCAGATTCTATCCCATAACTGCTGACATCCTCCTATAATCCTATAGCATCATCAAGCCAACAATTCAGAAGTATGCAAAATTTATGGGGAAAATTTATGAGATATCCTTTATTAATGGGACAAAATCTACAGTACCTAGAACCTAAAACCCCAGCAGAAGATAATAGCATCAGGCAAAAACTACTTACGTATAATGTATAATTCAATTTTCCAATTATAAACTGGTCGACTTATATGGGGCATGCGTACGGTAGGATCACCATATGTTATCTGCAAACGGGGCAATAAGACATAAATATTTATTTCAGCATTCAATTATAATGGTAAAAACTGGAAAGAAAACACTTCCTGGAATAAATTTACCAGCAAGTAAACTCCTCCGGGTTTAAGAAGCCTACAAGTGGAAAATTATCAAAACATGTCATTTAAAAAAAATAACTTAATAAACAAGCAAATTACTAAAATTTACAAAAACACAGCACCATGATCCATAACAAATAAAGGTTATAAAAAGACCTGCTCACTTCCCCCAACATTTGAGCAGCGCTAATTGGAGCACCAGTGCCACACTTTAGAGCGCATAAGAAACAAACCAAACAATAAAGGAATTAGGGCACATTAAAGAAGAAAAATCTAATAGAAGCAAATTATTAATATAATAACTCACCATCAGCGAGTCAAGAGTCCCTATTTTGCAAATCAGTGGGTTCATGCAAAAAAATAGAAGGCAATAAATTTCACTGGCATGTTACACTATACAGTGCAGAAGTGCAAATTACAAAGCATAAATAGGGCATCCACTTACCTTTGTCTATGATGCCATCAAATGATTCATCAGGAAAGAAACTCATATCTTTAACGTCCATTTGCATGTCTTTGAATTACATAAGGAAAGCTTCCAACAAAATTATTGGTCTCAAGTTATTTTGGACAGAGGAAAACAATAAAATAAAACAAGAACTGCTTGGAACTTTGAATAAACTTGCAACCACATTTCCCTAAGGGCTTCCGAGAAAATGGTTTATCGGAAAATATTTACCATACAAGTTCTCAATGTAAATTTTCTCACCAAAAACAAAAGAAGATGAAGAGCGTCCGTTGGTTCCAGGCAAATGGAACAACAACAAGACAATAAATGCCCAAAAGAGCTCCATAATTATGTATGTGAATAAAATATAATATGTGGGATTAATAGTCTGTTATGATAACTATCTGTGTTACAACTGGCTTCAATTGTAATTTTCCTTATAATTCAAATTCATGCACATCTGGAAGGCACAAAAACTTGATAGCTCACATTATGACGTAAGCCATGTGCTTGAACGAAAGGTGTCAATTTGTTGTATTTCCAGGCGAATTACAACAAGAATTAGAATTGAGTCCAATTATAATTACATGCCAAAAGGACTACGTTATATATAAAAGGGAGTCTGATGAAGAAACATTTTGAACAAGAATATCATCTATCATAATTTAATAATATATAATAATGTGCGATCTGTATGTAGTCTATCACGAACAATCGATCTTTATAAAGAATTCTTTGGAGGATACATTTCAACTGAGGGACATTCTCATACTTCTTTCTCATCATGTCAATAGCCACTGACGATATGTCGACATTCATAATATCTTCATAGCCATCCTTAACCATGTCCTCTGACATAACTGGAAAGGGAATTAGACATCACATGAGCAACATCATAAAAACCAAATATGCAAGACAACACATGTTTTGGGACAATGGCTGGACACAAAACATTTAAGGAGGGTAAAGAACGAGTTCCAACAATGGAAACTGGAAAATAATGAAGATAAGATGTATAAGATAACATAAGCAATGACAACTTTGACAGAAATTTTAGTAAAGCAACAACTACTTGGACACATGTTATAGTAAAAAATGGACAATTTATCTATTTATATTCCTACTTATAAAAATAAAATCAAATCCCAAATCCAAAAAAGGAAAGGCAAGAAACCATTGGAGTTCTAATTAATAGGATCTATAATTAGTTACGAAAAATATCAGCATCCTTCTTCTATCCCCATTTTCCAATTAAAACCTTCCCTTAAAATCTCTTTTCCCTATTTTACTCCATCATAGCACACAAAAGGGAAAAAGAAAAAAGCTACAAACTTTTACCATTTTCAATTGTAAAAATGAAAAAGATACTACGGAGCAGATTCTTTTTTTCATAATAATAATGCAAAATTCAATATGTAGCAATCAATTCCTCCCGCACCCTGAAATAGGAAACGAGGCAAAGAGTTGAGGGAAAACAAAACGTACCAGCATTGCCACAGCCCACCATAAGAACAGGGGAAGTAGGCGGGATATATTTACGAACAAAAGGGCGGAGCGCAGAATAGCGTTGGTACCAATCAAAGGAACCACAGTTGGCTTCTTGAATGTAACGGGCGTCCCAGTAGAGGGCGTCGCCGTAATTGTATGTATTACACGCTGAAACGTCCCGGTACATAGCTCCTCCGCCGGTGCGGTTGTATTTTCCGGTGCGGTGATGGGCGGCGGGTGTTGGGTTTATGCTATATGGGCTGGGAGATTGAGGATTTGACGGTGGGAGTAGAAGCGAAGTCTACGATTGTCTTGTTCTAGTTTGAACTCGTAGTTTCAGCCGGTACAAGTGTACAACTATGGCCCAATTGCGAAAAGAGTCATGAAAATGACGCGTTATATATTAGTATACCGTTATACAGTAAATGCCGATTGCCGTGAGGATTGAAAAGAAGCTGGTCGAATGGAAGAAGAGAAGTAGGAGAAAGAATGACACTTAGGACGGATAGAGAGCCATTTGGTATTTTGTGGGCATGCAGAGGATAAAACTTCTCTTACGATCGATAATTATTCTCTCAAACCAATACATCGTCGCTTTACTGGTGAATCCAACTGTAAGAAATAAATGAATTTTCTCACTCTCAAGTAGTGCTACACGTGTACAATTTATTTTTATATATAAAAAAATTCGTAAGCTTCGACACAAATATCAAAATGTAAGATTTCACCAAATAATACAATTGTACAAGTTGTAAAAAAATTGTACAAAAAGTTGTAAGATACACAGATTTTGACTTTCCGAAGCAAGATTAGATAGGAAATCCACATTTGGATATGTATTGTTTGTTGGTGGAAATTTGGTTACGTGGAGAAGTAAGAAGCAGAATGTGGTCTCATTATCTAGCGCTGAGGCTGAATATCGTGCATTACACCATGTAATTACTAAATTCACATGGCTAAAGATTCTTCTTAGTGAGCTTGGATTTAGCCCCAACAAACCTATGATGCTATTCTGTGATAACAAAGCTGTGATTGAAATAGCAAATAATCCAGTGTAGCATGACCAGACCAAGAATCTTGAGATTGATAGGAATTATATCAAGGATAACTTTGATTTGGGCAACATTGAAATTTCATATATCAAGAGTGCAAATCAACTTGCTGATATGATAACTTATGCAGTAGCCAGTAGTTCATTTTATGCATCACTATCTAAGTTGAGCATGTGTGATATCTATGCACCAACTTGAGAGGGAGAGTTGAATATAGAATTCTTTGTACCAACGTGATAGTCTTTTACTATTAAGGACTTAAGTGTACATATTTTATACTTGTCTATATATTTTTTGTTATGGAAAGAAAGAGAGTAATTATTCTTGCAAACAACTTCTTGAAATGCTAAAATTCACAATTTTTTTTTTTCCATATTTTTTCCATTGTGGCCTTACCTTCTGTATATTTCATGAAACATGGGCAGTTAATCAAGAACTAATCAATATTGGAGCATATTTTTCTCCAAAAGTAAGAGTTTGTTCTCGAAAGCGATTTGGGAGGGAGAGAATGATTATTTGGCTCAATATAAAACTCTGGTGGGGGCTCATATTTTCTCCATTCCCCCAGTGCAAGTTAAACTACATTATTGCCCTCCAAATGGAGTCCAATTTGGCCGATGCATCATTGACGGTGAAAATGGGATGGAAGGCAGATTTGTAGTTCTGAAAAGGGAAAATGCAAGTGTACTGACCGATATATATTTTTTAATAAGATGTAGGCCCTCTTGTCAGAAAGAGTGCTCAAAAACCCCTTTTTCGACTATAAGGGCCTAAATCTTAGAACCAAAGCTTTATATATAATTTATTTATATATATATAATAAAAATTCATAAGATTTCACACAAATATCAAAATGCAAGATTTCATCAAATAATGTAATTGTACAGGTTGAAAAAAAATTTTACAAATCGTAATAAATGAAGACTTTCTCCCCCACAAATGCACAATCAAATTCTTTTGCTCTCCGTTCTAATTTCGTCAAATCTGTCTCATAAGTTTGGACCTTCCCCTAGTACTATAGAGCATTTTCCATGCATTGAATGAAGTAGGTGGTGACCGCGGCGACCGACAACGAAAGTTGTTCTGCAAATGGGATACGGTGGAAGAGTAATGGGTGGTGGTGGTTTGGGGGTTGGGATAATTGGTGGCCGTAAGAAAGAAATGTGGTAAAAGATAGTGAAATAAAACATCATTTATATGAAAACGATCAAGAGGCTATCGTTAAGTTTTACAAGAAGCTCAACAGTAGGTTTAATAGTCAAGTGAATTAGTGAAGCATTTAGATTGTCTCATTCTACCACTGGCCCCACATCCCTCCCATTTTCTTACTTTCGAGCCCACCATTAAGCTCCTTGTAGAGCTTGAAGTGAGCTTTTAATCAGTTGTGGCCGTTTGATTTTCATTATTTTGTTGATTTACGTTATGACACATCAACTTATCTAACTAGCATGAAACACTTACATTGCACGTGATTTTGTTATAGATTTTGTGCATTTTTCTAATTTAAACTTTAAATAATCATAGTTCAAATACACTTATTTACATATTAAAATATGATTTTTATTAACATAATAGATCGCTAATTTATTTTTAATTAATAACATACCATAAAACTCGATTTATTTATTTTTTCAATATCTCTTTATACTCGTCTTGTTGATTAAAATGTGAAAGTGATCAATGAGGGATGATCTCATTAGATATATGTTATTTTACAATTAAATCATTCATTTCCCTTGCTAGCTAATAACAGTATCAAAATGAACAATCAAAACTTGGTCAACAAATAATAGAAACTGACTAAAACAGGGGGAAAATTTCTTCAAAAGATAACATTTTTAATAGTCATCTTATGGATACACTGATTAATTTGATCAAGAGAAAAACGTAATGTAAATAAACAAATACATTGAGAAGCCCATGGAAGAAAATGTCATATGCAGAGAAGGGGGGAATTATGAGAGGAATGTGTTCGACAAACACTTGGTTTTTATCTTTTCATGTACTCCAAATCAACGAAGTTCATGTTGCCAAGTTTAAAAGGTTATACCGTTATAGTTAGATTCAATGTTAGAGCCAAATTGTGGCAATTTGCCGGTATATCTATTGTCTAAAACTACATTCAATTGGTACTAGCTACTCGTTATTTACATGAGTACATTTTTAAGACTTTTCAGAGGTTTTGTCCTGCTTAGCATATATAGATGCAAGTCACGTGTATTTAACATATATGTAGTGTGCATTTGGCGTGCTTCCATACACGCCACACAAAATGGGAGGTTTTTGAAAATTTTCCTTACATATTATTTTGTAAATTAGTTTGCGACATCTTCATCACTGATTTTACCATAAATTAAATAACTTCGAAACAATCAATGAACTTATATTCATCTTCTATAGGATTAAGAGAATCCACAATGGTAATGTTAAACTTGCCACACGTGCAAAAAATTGGGTTTTAGATAATTGTTAAATGACATGTAAAATACATTAAAGTTAACCAGATTTCACACACATTGAAAGTGTTAAATTAATTTTCAAACAAATTATATTGGTCAAAAAATAGAAACGCAAATGAAAGAATGCTAACTCAATTGTTAGAATGTAGTTAACTTTAACAATAAAGTTAACTTATTATTAAAAAGATTCTTTTAACACTTTTACTAACATATCCGATGACTATAATTTTAAATTGTTGTGTTAACTAACAATAGTGCTAAGAGTGTATAATTGGAAATTTTGACAATCGATGAAGCATGCGTAATTGCGTATAATTTTAGACACGTCTCAACAATCTCTTTATTTTCAATATCATATTTCATATTACAAAAATAAAAGAAAAAACATTTCAATTTTGAGATTTTTTTTTAAATTAACCAAATGAAGTTATTATATTAGTAAAAATATTTAAGCATTATCAGAATAATAAAAAATATGGTATTAAAACTTGCAATTTGATAAATGTATTTACTACTAATTTATAAAGATTGGGTTTGGCTTTCTGTTGGACCGCCAACGTCAATTTCTATCAAACGTTAAAATGTTAAAATAAATGGTCTCTTGAAATTTAATTACAAGGTTTGACTCTTTAGATTTTAAGAAAACCTTGCATTTAAGAGTATCTCCAACATCTATTATCTATTCTATTATATATATACTGTAACTCAAAAGTTGCGGTGTCTATAGACACCGCATTTTTCCTACTCTTTTTCGGCGGTGTCTATAGATACGCACTCTTACAATGCATCCCCATCCCGCGCCTTACTCAATTTCCATGTTTATTATTATTTTCATATTTATTATTCCGATCTCCCTTTTTTCTACACCTTAATTTTCATCCAGTTTATCCCTTCACCTCAATATATTATTATTTCCATGTATACTTTTTTCCTTAAAAACTTTATTTTTTTCGGATGAACTCCAATATTTCCTCGTCAAAGGGTAGGTGTCTGTTTCTAGCATCGAGTGAAATCATTTTCCTAATTCATTTCAA
Organism: Nyctanthes arbor-tristis; assembly: GCA_963692815.1. Lineage (NCBI taxonomy): Eukaryota > Viridiplantae > Streptophyta > Magnoliopsida > Lamiales > Oleaceae > Nyctanthes > Nyctanthes arbor-tristis. The sequence continues at coordinate 19,248 of CAVNYN010201423.1, forward strand.
TCTCTTAAGTTATTTATCCTCGTTCAGATCAAGTAATTTGAAATCAAAATCAAATAGTCTCCAATTATGCTCCCATCTATCCATTTATCCAATCCTTTTTTCCATTCTGAAAGCAAATTTTATTATATCTTCACTAATGCATATCAATTAATATTTTAACCCAAAAAGAAATTTTTTTAAAATTTAGTAAAAATAGAATTACTATAACGTGAAAATAGATATGCATTAGTGAATATATCATATTATTTAAAAAAATAAACAATATGAAAGTTTATAAGCTTTATTTTCTTTTGCAATTGAAAATTTCTAATTTTTTTCTTTTCTTATTATTATTATTATTTTTTTTTGTATGGTGAAATTTTATAATGTTGTATTAACCAAATAATAATGTAAATGAAGAGACGGAGAATACCGGAATAATAGTGTAAATAATGGGTTTACATTAGTGAAAATGTATAAGGGTTATTAGTCGACTAATACATTACTATTCTTCTAATAATGCATTATTAATGGGGTGAAAATAGATATGCATTAGTGAAATTGCATGTCTATTTAATATAAAATTTTATTAGCTTCTGAACTATGTCAGTAACAATAGTGTCACATCTCTAGCTAACACTTGGTTTAAGAGATGAATGATGAGTGCAACAAATAATCGTTTGGTGGTGATGGATGTGGATTTGTCAAGCAGTCTTCCTCCAATATCTGAAGAACTGTTAAGCTTGTGACGAATTGAAGGATGCTTCTGAATTATTTTAATAATTGATGTTTTTTTTTTTTTAACTCACTTTGTGTTTGACTTTGAGAGGCTGGATTTTTTTCCGAATTTTTTGTTTGGTTTAGCTCGAGGCTTTCCATTGGTTAATGACTAATGTATATTGACATGGTTTTCAAATTTGGCTTTTTTTTCCCACTACTGTAATGTTATTTTGTTAGATAGTTTATTTTTAATTATAATTTATTTGATTCTTTTTGGGATTGTTTCTATAATATATTACTACGTTTGACTTATTCATTTCATTAATGTCTTGCTATGCATGCGTACGTTTACTTGATTCTATGGTTTTTACATGACACTACTCAAGGTCGAGTCTATAAATTAAGAACCAGGTGGATACCCCTTTCATTGTTGGGATGAAATTCTCATATTTAGTATTGATTACTATATCTGTTTTGTTATCATTTTGAAATATTATGCAAGGGATATTTTTTAAGTCATTTGTTTTTTTAATTTTTGGTTACGTCTTATGATTATGTACTAATTTTTTCAAATGCTAAATTAACTTCCTTGAATTAGCTAATCTATTCTTAATGCATTGAATTTCTAAACCATTGGTGAAATATTTCCCGCGATTTATTACTCCCTCTGTCACGTGAAAATAGACCCAGTTTCTTTTTTTATTTATCTCAAATTATAGTTCACTTTTATTATTTAGCATTTAGATTTTCTTAAATAGCCCTATTTAATGTGCATTGATATCAACAAATAAAAATAAATAAATTTAAATAACAATTAAATGTATGGGTATATTTGGAAAAATATTTATAAATTTCACTTTTCTAATAACATTAGTTGGACTTTCTTAATCTATATAAAAATTGATATATGACTATTTTCATGGAACGAAGGGGTATTACGTTTCGAATATGCTTTACATTTTCTTAAATGCAATATTGGAAGAATATTAATCAATATAGTAATGAACTTCCAATATACACCACTATGTACTTTCATTAGCATGAAACTCTCAAAAGATCGTGTCCACTTTCTTTAGTATCCCTGTTGATTTTTCAAGCAATTATGACGGTTATTATTACTATTAGACATCTTATTTTTAGTGATCTCTTTATTTATACAAGGACAAATTATATTGGAATAGTCTTTCTCAATAATTCAACTATAAATAAATTGGAATAATTTTAAATAAAAAATATTAAAAACGTGACTAAAATGGACTCGGCCAAACAGAAAAGATGACAATCAAATGTAACTATTGATTCATTTACCGCTCTTTGTTGTACCAAAACGAATGGTTATTCTTTTTATCATATTCCAAATGGTTGTTTGTTTTTTTTTTTCTTTTATGATGTGTTTTTCTCAGGCATCAATTTATTTAATTAGATTAGGATATTTTTTCTCAATAATTCCCCTTTTATGAAATAGTAATTTTTTAATGCCCATCTAGATTATATATTTGAATTAGTTTAGATTAAATAGATATAATAAAAATAAAAAATCTAAAACTGCAATCTAAAATAATAAAACATGTTCTGAAAAATTGTAGACCACACTAGAGACTCGATGGAGCAGGATGTCAATCATATTGAATAATTGATTCATTTACCATTGTAGATGAATTCATGAAAGTAAAATCTGTTTCCAACTAAAAATAAAATCTTATTGCAACATTTAATTGTAATTTTCTAGGAAAACAGATAGGCCTCTGAGTTTGGAGCCATACTTCACATTTAATCCTATTTTTAAGAACATAGTTTTTTTTTTTCTTTTTGCGACCTGCTTATTCATCGAGTACTTTAGCTATGTAGTAACTATCTTTCGCTTCATCTATTATTTTCACTAGATGTTAATAAAATCTATGTCTATATTGAAATACATTTATTGCCGTAACAACTATTTATAGGCTCTTATTTTCAATTTTAATTGCCTTAATGAACAATTGCAAGAGATTATATTTTCTCTATCGTAACTTTAGGCAACATTCAAATTTCTTTCTGTATGTCAATTATTCATAAGTTTTTTTGGCAAACACTATTTGTATCTTACAAATGAGATAAATGTGTTATGTATTAATACTTTACGACTTAAATACATACAAGTAAGAACGTTACATACCAATTAAATTATGAAGAATTTTTTTTGTGTCATCACAATTTTTTTTATTCTTCTTTGTGATTTTGCTTTTATTCTTCGACATTGAAACATATTCTCTTCTAGGAATGGCAACAGAGCAGGCTTGGGTCAAGTACTTTTTCTTTATTTTTAATAATTGTGATTACTCTTTTTGAGCAGTCTAATTTTATTGGTGTTTCTAAATTGGTTGCAAAGTCCTTCATTCATCATTAGTATTATAACTATTCGTTCTGTAACATCATGCGAAAGTTTTAAATAAAATTTGCTAAATTATAAGACAAATATTATTAATGGATGGTGCTAGTTTTGCCATATTTATAAGACATTTGCCATTTCCATAAATAATCGATTGCTAGATTTGCTAAGTTGCTATACTTTTGCCAAGTTTTAAAGCATATGCTACTTTCATAATTAATAAATGGACATTATCTTGCCAAGTGTCAAGACTTATGCTATTTTTACAATTAATTTGCTATTGTTGCCAAGTGTCTAGGACACTTGTTAGTATTGTGATTAGTGGATTTGAAGTTGTGATTTCAATAGAATTAAGTTTCCACCATTATAAAATTGAGCAAATGAAGATGAAGATTTTCAAGACATCTCCCACGTCCAAAAAATTTTCCCACGAGCGGTTCCCCTTTCTTGCCAACTATAGTCAATTAATTTTCTTCTCCTCTCCTTGCCTAATATAGAATGAAATTATGAAAAGATCTCTCTAAAAGCTATCTTTCTAAATTGATAAAGATCTAATAAGTCACATTCTTTGACAAGAGTATACTTAAAACTTTGGGAGTTTTATTCAAGGAATCTTTGGGTAATTTTTGAGGTGAGTAACCAGTACTTTAATTCCCTTTCTTTTATTCATCATATTTTCATAAGAAATGCATGGATTTTTAATGCATTGTTATGGAAAGAAATATTGGTTTATTACATCTATATCGCTAGTCAAAACTCTACCCGTTCTGAATTGCTCTGTGGAACATGACCTTACGATGTGGTCTTGGTCATTTTGGTTATGTGGTAATCTTTGTAGCCTTGCTGTGTGGTCTTGGCCAATTTGAATTTTTGTAGTCTTACTGTGTGGTTTTGGCCAATTTGAATCTTTGTGGCCTTACTATATGGTCTTGGCCAATCATGTGTGCACCACGGGTAATAGTTTAATTAGTGATAAGACTCTTTTGTGCATTCAATGGCTTTGTGCATCCAAAAGCTTTGTGAAATACATGGCTTTCCTGAAAATGCGTTTTCTTATATAAAAGTGAATCAAGATATTTGGTTATTCACTGAGTAATTTGTACTCACCCCCAATTTTCTACAATCTTGTAGGTATTAAATTAAGAAGCTATGTGGCCGGATCGTCCCAAGATGGAGGGCATACATGTATGTGATCGAGACTTTGGCGGGTGGCCGAGGTTTCGTTGTGGGTAGCCCACAGAACATTTAATTATCAGAGTGCACAGCGAAAGCGCCTCGAAATTTTGAAATGTATTTGTATCAATTTTTAATAGTTAAAGGCTTCCGCTATTGTTAAAATTCCGTTCGTGACACGTTCCATGTTATGAGTTTTATTTATTCACTTTTTAACAAATTGTGTGTGATAAAAACTTATACTTTATGTGGTTCAAATTTTACTACAGTGAATGCATACTTACCTTATAAAAGAGATATCTTGAGTTCGAACTGCACATACTCATCCCCCTCCCCTATGTCCCCTTTATAAAAAAAGAAAAAAAAAATGAAAAACTTATATTTTATAGAGTGTAATAATATAGTATAATTTTTCTCAACTCTGAAGGTAGAACGGCTTTAAATAAGATCATTGTGATATTCTATCACTTTGTGTTTCGTAGTTAGATTGTATATATGTAATAATGTGGTGTTTATTTTAATATTCTAGTCTATATTACTTGATTCTCTTCTTATAAGCATACTATGAGTTTGGACTTCGTTTTAGTCCTTATATTTAAAGACAAAGCATATGTACAATATATTTTGCCTTTGAAATATAATTCATATTTTATATAATCTTACTTTCTCAGTTTTAATTCTATATATGTACCATATTGTACCCGAGTTATTACATGTTTCAATCTCTTAACTATAGGTGAAAAAAGTTCACATATATAACATTCTCTCCGCTTTTTTTGCACCAGTTTGCTACCCGTGCAACGCACGGGTGTTAACCTAATACACTTTAAATTAAATGTAATCCTTCCATCCCGTAAAATATTCCCCATTTTCATTTTTCATCCGTTCCAAATTCTATTTTCATTTCCTTGTCAAGTATGTATTAAATAAGAGAATAATAGGAAGATTGTTTGTTAACTTTACTTTTTCAATACTTGTGTTGATACCATAACTAAATAAATAGGAGTATAGTGGCAAGATTGTGGTTAATTTTACTTTTCTAAATGTACTAAGCATTTTTTTTAATATGTGTAGAAAATGAAAACAAAATATTTTTATGAGACGTAAGGAGTAATATTATGGCTAATTTAATGGTTCAACATTCGAAAGTTTGCTCCAATAAATTCTCCATTTGACAGTTGAGATAAATCCAAACTCTTCTGTAATTAAGTGCATTCAAAAAGTTTAAACTTTCAGATATCAAGGGGTTAGCCCACATGGTTAAGAGACTAACCCCTTATCGGGATTACTCAGGTTCGAATCCCCACAATCCCCCTCCCCCATCCCCCTTTGTACAAAAAAATTAAATAAATAAAAAAGAAATGTTTCAACTTTCAATACTGCACAATCTTTTATATACTCCCTCAGTCCCATAAAAATAGACACATTTTCTATTTTTACTTTTCTCAAATCATTGTCTATTTATATAAGAATAATACTATGTAACAATGGTGAAGTTAATAATTTCTTTTTCAAATACGTCCTTAGTCTATTTAATGACTATGTTGATTAAATATAGGAATGATTCAATATTGAATAAGGGCATATTAGGGAAATAATTGTAAATTTCTTAATCTACGTGAAAAATTGATATGGACTTATTCTTATAGGACGAATGGAGTATATTATGCATATAAAATATTTTTTTGGAATATATTAATTTTAAAAGTCAAATTAATGAAAAACTTAATTTTAATAGCTGACTTTAAAAAAAAAAAAAGTTAACTATTAAGATAATAAGAGAAGTGTTAAAAAAATTTACTGAAGGGTATGCTACATAATCTTCCATCGTATGTGGCTTATATGGATATATGTTACATAGATTTGAAATGCAGGTGACATGCATTGATACATGCCACACAGAATGAGTGGTTCACTAAAAAATTTTCAGAAAGTTTTTGAACATTTTTAGTTAACACAAAAAAAAAAGTATGGAAATATTATATTGGAGATGCTATAAAAATGCTACTCTCTCCGTCTCGATTATTTAGTCTCATTTGTTTTTCACAAGAATTAAGAAATGTATTGAAAAGACATATTTTGTGATCCGTATTCCTAATACATCTATATTCAATTCAATGAATATAATCCCGAATTGATAGTTATAATTAAAATATTAAATAGTGATATATTTGTAAGTATATGCAAATTAGATTTTTCAATATAGAAATAAGACTATATATTCGAGACATCTCAAAAAGGAAAATATGATTAAATAACTGGGGTGAAACTGGTCCCAGTTTCTTTCTTTTGATTATCCTATATTATAGTCCATTTTTATTAGTTAATCTTTAAATTTTTTATGTGCCCCTAATTAATGTAAATTGATATCAACAAATAAAAACTAATAAAGTTGAATAATAATTAAATGAATGAGTATATTAAGAAAAATATTCATAAATTTCACTCTTCTAAGAACATTAATTGGACTTTCTTAGATATAATCCGTTATTCTTTTTTTGTTCTCTTAAGTTGTAGTCCACTCTTGTTATTAAAATGTAATGAATTTCTTAGCTTTTTAATATATCCGGACGCATACACTTCAATCAACAATTACGAGCTATTAATTAAGTGTGAGCCAAGACTTTTGTAGTCTGATGACATCCTAGTCCCTAGATAGTTCTTATACAGGAGTTGGATTCCCCACTCTTACAATACCTTTTGTAATATTAAAAAAATATATATTAAAGTGTGATGCAAAAGAACCATTAAATTGAAATAACATATGATGAAAAAGTATATTAGGAAAAATATTCAAATGCTTTAATTTTTGAATAATATTATTACTACATCCTCCCTACAAAAATAATCTAATTTCCCTTTTTCACCCATCCCAAAATATAGGATACTTTCTTTTTAAAAATGTAGTTGAAGTATTAATTTTCTTTTATTCTCTTATTTTAGAAATTATGTGGACTATCTGTACAAAAAAGGAGGGAGCACTTAAACAAAGGAAAATGAAGAGTCTTTTAAAGTGATTAAAAAATATATATGCTCCTTTTAAATTTGTTTATTGATGATATCTGACGACTAACGTGCAAAAAATACTTTTTAAAAATAAATAATATGTTGGAGAGTTTATTATGAATTGAATAGCATAAAAGTAATTTTTTTCCTTTGTTTTGAACATACTTGGAGCTATGAATATAGGGCCATTTTTCACTATTTGAGCTCTACCCACAAACTCTTGAGTAGGAATGGCAACATGGCAGGTTTGGGGCTGGTATACCCACCCCCACCCTATTAAAGAAACTCTCACCTTGTACCCGCCCCGTACTTGATTCAATTGAGTACGTGGCGGGGAGGTTTGGGGCGGGTACTAGTAAAAAAACCCGCTCCCCCTCTCTGGTTAAGAAAATACTAAAAAATTATAAAAAATGGAAAATATATGAAAAAACTATCTAAAATATCATACATCAAGCCTAAAATAATTATCAATGTCATTCAACCACACGTCAAAATTCAAACATTTAACCACATATGACACATCAAATTTAAAGTTATTTGAGAGAAATTCAAATTTTAAATTATGTATTAAAGTTAACTAAAAATTTAACATAAAGAACATTAAGCAAAGTGGTCGAGGCATATTGATTTAATTTTGGGTATAAGGGTTCAAATCCTTACAAGCTCTTCTCTTATACCAAAGTTTTTTTTAAAAAAAAATGTTATTGGGTATCGGGTCGGGACGGCCAATACCAAATTCCAACCCGATAGGAGTTTGGAGTGGAGAATTTCACTCCGTACTCATCCCAATACCAGCCCCGCTCGGGGCGGGTACTCGTGAGTATTGGATTCTGGGTGTACTCGCGGGTATCGAATTTCGAGTGTAAAATTGTCATTCCTACTCTTGAGCCTTCCGCAATGGAGAACTCTTTTCTTTGCCGCTTTATGCATGTTTTTACTCGCATCTTCTATGAATTTTACTACTTCTGTTGATAACGGTAATTGTACCTACGCAGCCCAACTTCTTCCATTTCTTTGCCTGTATCTATTTCAAATATTTTAATTGGAAATAAAGTATTTTCAAATATAAAATTTTTAAGAAATCTATACAATTTTATGTTCATAAAATGAATTTAGCTTGTAGACTAAATTAATTTTCCATGAGCTTATTGTTAAAATTATCTAATATATAATAACTATATGATTTTGCATACCATTGGTGGAGAGAAAACAGAAGATCCCAGAAGAGCTAAGAACGGTATATGTCTCGTGTACATATATCAACCTCAATGTGATGAGAAATATTGTTCAGAATATTGTCATCATGCCGAACACACTTGAGTAAAATAAAAATGTGACACAAAAAAGGGAGCGTGCCTTCGTTATTTTTCACGTTTTGTACCCCCTTCTTCACCGACACCAACTCAAAATTGCTGAACCTTCTCATTGTCAACCCTTAAAAAATAATGAATTTTGTCAAATTCGACTCAAATTTAATATTAATTTTGTCAAGTATATTTTTCTGTTGGTCTTTGATCTTATCACAACTGTGAGAAGTCTGTAACAGTTTTTCTTGTTATTATGTTTTAAATCTTTAAGAGAAAGAAACTGGGGGCAATATTGAAGAGAAATTAGGGGAATCAAGGAAAGTCTTTTGATTTTTTTTTTTAATTCACCCTTATATTTTGTAGACATTCATATTCTAAATACAAAGTAAATACATACATGCATGATTATTTCTGTACAACTGCTTGAATAAGCCAAATCAAACGAATAAAAACTGGGCGTGAAACTCTTGTAGAATTTTATACAACGGCGAATTTGTTTTCTTATATCATTTTCTAGTCTAGCTAATTAAGTCAATTGTAACGTTATTTATTTGATTAGTTTCTTTATCTTCTATATTCATGAATAATAAATTACATTTTTAGTTTCTTTTTGCCAGCAACTTGAAAAAGAAAAAAAAAATTGTAATGCAAAATCTACAAGATGCAATACTCTTTTAATATATATATATATATATATATAAAAGACGGGAGGAGTAATATATATATATACACACATATGTATAATATATATATATATCTAAATTAATGGGTCAACTTTCAAAAGTTTGCTCCAATAAATTCTCTATTTAACATTTGAGGTAAATTCACAGTATTAGATGAGATTATTGATAGAGAGAAAAAAGGACATGCATACCAAAGGACTATTAGTAGGAGCTTGGAGTCAAGACAAATTAGCATACCTTGATATCTGTAGCAATAGAGAACCTTGCAATAATTTGATTCCTCAGACTTGTGAGTCTCAAGAATCAGAGAATGGAGGCTGGCAAACCGTGAGCTTCATTTCCAGAAGAAGAAACCTTCTTTCCCCTCTCGTGCACAGCTCCCCATTCTCGTCTTTAGGCAGCAGGTCAATCGAATCCCCTCCTATTTATACTCTGGCATATCTGATACATCATATCTCACTTCCCTCCTCATTCTGCTCCTTATATCAAATACTATGGTGCTCTTTGCATACCGTGCTCAAGTGTTCCCCCTCAACAAAACTCTCCCCCTGAGGTCATCGTACAGATCCTAAATAGAGACACTGAAATCAACCCCCAACTGTTGGATAAAATTTAACATGAGGGGCCACACTTGTAATACTAATGTGCGATTCTATCATAAGGTAGAGCCAATTAAAAGTGATCTATAAAGTTTTGTAGCTACTGAGTATTAAAGTGTCATTGAATATTAATATGTAGAGGCTGGTTTTCTATTTCTAAATTGTTGAAGGGGCTGATTTGAAAACACTATATAGTTACGTCTATATATATATATATATATAGGTCATGGTTCCCAATTGAACGTAGGGTTTTTCCGTTTTCTCTGCCTCCCTATCAATAGAGAGAATTCAAAAGGAACTACGTACCAATTAGAAGATCATAAATTATCAAGTCAAGAAAACTAATGGATTCAGGTACACTTCCGCAATCTTTCATCTTAATCTCTTTGATTCAACATGGGATTCTAGAAATCATGTCTAGGGTTTTGAATTTAACAATGGTTTCACATGATTTCAATTCGATAATTTATTTTACAAGTGGTATTAGAACCTACCCATGATTGATTCATTGAGGATTCATAATTTTTGGAAAAGATTTCGTATTTTCTTTATGGCTATGATAAAAAATTTTGAACATGTCGTCCTAATTGATTTCGTTTAATTATTATACATATGTTAATCCATTGGGTTTATCTCATATGGTCAAATATGAAATTTGTTGAATTGATATTTCTGCTGCTTTCGGTTTCAGTGTTAATTAAAAAAATGGTTATGAAATTACGGATTCGGAAGTGGAGAAAGTTGAAAAATGGTTAGGGAGAGGCCTACTGCATGCATGGCCCGATCCCCTAATAACAGGGGGTCATATGTGTACAGGAGCGGCCCCATCTCCATAGAATAACTCGGACAAAGTTTGGCCACCATGTTTTGATTTGTGTTTATGATAATTAAACACATCCCCAGTGGACCAAGTTATGTAATTTAGTTTCCAATGCCTAAATTAATGTCATCAATTGCCATTGGTTCAGTTTGTTTGGATTAATTGTTGTATGAACTCTTTGATTATTCATATTCCTATAGGTTTAGGAATTGATTTGGTTTAAATTCCTATAGATTTAGAAATTAAATATGGAATCAATTTAATTCAACTACATGGTTGTCTAATATTTGTAAATATTCTAATTGACACAACATGTCACCAAAGTGACATCCCTTGTGAAGATTAGTTTGTTAAAGATATTAGATATTTGTGTGTATATTAATGCAGTTATTAGTCGGCCCAAAGGAAGTCTAATATTTGGCCGAATTTCATGCACACCTACAGTGGTAAACGTGTGACAATTACTCGGTTTCTATGTGGATAATAAATCAGTCCAAAAGGGGGCTTATTACTTGACAAGACTTATTGTTAATGTTTGATCACCACAGGTCCGCAACAAGAACACCACTGTACAGTTAATATTACTGTCCAAAGACTTGATATTAATGTTGCATCCAGTATCTTGGATGGGGTTGACCATTATTTAAATTTTATTGATTATTGATTATGGATATTTATGTGAGTATGAAAATTTATTTGGTTATTTTTTTGTTCTCTTTACAGTTAGCATGGCTTCTACAACAATATATGCCAACTTAAATTCAATCACAATGCTAAATAGTACAAACTTCAAGATTGGAAAGAGAACATATTGATCGTTCTTGGCTGTATAGATGTAGTCCTTGCGTTTAAGATTGAGGAACCCGCTCCTCTGACGGATGTAAGTTCACCTGATGATAGGAGGAATTTTGAGAAGTGGAATCGCTCAAATCGCACAAGTTTCATGATCATTAAACGCGTCATTCCAAAAACTTTTAGGGATGCTTTATCTAAAGAGATGAACAATGCTAAGGATTTCCTTGCCGTAATTGAAAAGCTTTTTGCGAAAAACGATAAGGTTGAAATGAGTACGCTTTTACAAAACTTGATTTCAATGAAGTACAAAGGCAAAGGAAACATAACGGAGTACATTATTGAGATGTCTGATCTTGCTTCAAAATTTAAGACACTAAAACTCAAGCTGTCTGATGACCTGCTCGTACATTTGGTATTAATATCACTTTCTCCACAATTGAGTCAATTTAAGGTCAGTTATAATTGTCAGAAGGGGAAATGGGCTCTTAATGAGCTCACTTCAGATTGTGTGTAAGAAGAAGAAAGGTTGAAGCAAGATAAGACTGAAATGGCTCATTTAACTAGCACCTATAAGGGCAAAGGTAAGAAAAGGGCATAGGAGGATAAAACTGCTACTAAAGGTCTATTGCAAAAGAAACAATAGCAAGATAATGAAGGTTGTTTCTTTTACAATCGGTCTGGATGTGTAAAGAAGGATTGTACCACATATCACGCTTGGCATGCAAAGAAAGGTACAATTCTTACTTTGGTCTGCTCTAAGGTTAATTTAGTTTCAGTACGTAAAAACACTTGGTGGTTAGACTCTAGTGCTACTACTCATATAAATGTTTCTATACAGGATTGCTTGAGCTATCGAAGGCCAAATGATGGTGAAAGATACATCTATGTCGGTGATGGCGAATCGGTAGTGGTTGAAGCAAGAGGCACATTTAGGTTATTGCTAGGAACTGGTTATTATTTGGAATTGAAAGACACTTTTGTTTCTTTGTCTTTTAGACAGAATTTGATTTCTATTCCCAAATTGGACAAATCTGGATATCATTGTTCTTTTGGAAATAGTCAGTTTAGTCTTTTATTAAATTCAGATATTGTGGGTACTGGTTCATTATCTTCATTCAATAACCTATATTTGCTTGATAAGGTTTCATCTTATCATGAAACTTTGCATATTGAATCACGTGGTACTAAACGCAAATTAAATAAAGAAAATTTGGCATCATTATTGTCACGCCCCCGCCAATTTACAATTATTTAGGAATATCTTATATTAATTAACGAAATCTATAGCGGAAGCTTTAGTACAAATAGTGGGGACGGAACGTACAAAACAAACAAATTGCTTTTGTCTTGTAGAGTTTAGCATTCTCTGACGCTAATTACTTAAACTAGCAAGTTGTTAGAATCAGTAAAACTTGGTTTTCCTATAAAATACAAAGAACACAACAAGTATACTAGTAGGTATAGCTTTTTCGTTACAAAAGCAAAGCCGAATCATTAGAAAGCCTTTACCTTGAAAAGTAACTTTCAAACCATTACCAAAAACTACACATTCATTCCGTCATATATATATATATATATATATTACAAGTCGTAAAAATATATGTATTATTGAGAGATGAGCATACGTATTAATACCAAAATGTATAAAACTCATAAATTGTTTTAACTATAAAATGCATTCTTGTATTTAGCTTCAAAGACAGGTTTCTACTACATGCAAAAATCTACTCTCGCTAGCGAGCATGCCCTAACTCATGGCTTGCCTTGGTTTTCAAATATAATATCTTCAATTATCTAAAAAATTGTAGAAAGAGGGAGTGAGTACAAAGTACTCAATGAGTAACAAAACTCTTTGATTCACCTTTTATTAGAAAGATTTATTTTCAAGAAAATCGTTCAATGCACAAATGGGCCATATCACTAGTTAAATTACTACCCATGGTGAGCGCTAGATTCATATCAATTCAATCATGGCAATGTATAATTAAGTGGATCCACGTTCGAATCTCGGTTGACCCTTACTAGAATTCCAAACAATTCAAAACAAACACCACACTAATTTTCTTTATCCCGGGATTACTGGATAAGTCATAGTATGGGAACAATTCAAGGCAATTCTATACAAAACGGGTAGAGTAACAAGTGATTCAAATGCAATCAATCAATCTCCTTTTTTTTAAAGTATCAAAATACATATCCATTTCATGAAATACTTCAATCAAAACCATACTTATCATATCAAAACTTTATGAATGCAAAGAGGGAATCAAAGTATTAGTTACTCACCTCTTTAACTTAATTTTTACAAAGATTCTTTGAGTTATTGACAAATATCCTCAAAACCTTCATTTCTACACTTAACTCTTCCGTCAACCACGTGCACCACATATTAAATCAAGACTTAATTCAACTCTTCAAGTAAGGATTGTTTAGTTTTCCTATTTGGGTAATGCACATTTAAAACCATTTTAAAATCAAGAATGGTGTCGTATGCTTATGAAATTCTTCTAGAAGGTAGAAGACTCGTATAAGTTCATCATATATGAAATTGAGCTCAAGAATACTACGTTGGGAATACCAAAATATTTTTCAACTTCTTAGAAATCTGTCCTCAGGTGCCCACTGACCACTTTCACAAAACATGTCATAAAAACACCTACGGGTCTCCAAACGGTGTCATTCAAACTCCAGATAATAGACAATGCATAAACGATCGTTTTCTAACCTGTATCTTCTTAAAATTCTACATAAACTATCAGTTATGACCTTTCAAAGTTGAAGGGCAGAAACTACATACATAATACTTCCATGCCTAAAGTCTTTTTATTAAACTCATACATATATGCTTGGCTTCCTAGAATTCAACATTAGCTTCTTATACTTTCCTTTTCATTAAAGAAGACATGACTTTCCTTCTTCCAATTAACTCGAAGCTTCATTTAATTTAACAAAATATTATGAAATTCACTTTAAAGTCCCAAAGAATACTTCATTCAAATTTAAAACTTTAATTCTCCCTTCTTAACTCTAATTTCATATACTAACTTTACATAATTCCCTTCTAGTCTTCATTATATTCCAATTTTTTTGTCTAAGAATAATATCACACCATTTATACCAATAGAAAACTAAATCAAAATCATCTACTTATTTCTCTAAAATTTTCTTAAGTCAACCTTAATAACTTTAAATCTAAAAATCTCATATCATGCATATACTTCAAGAAATTCAAATAAATCTAACTTATATCAACAAACTCATCATTTTTCTCCTTTAAGATTCATTTTATCAAGTCATATATCAAAAACTCCAAATTATAATATAAAATTAAAGTTCTACTTACCTCTTGATTTTTCAAGGATTGCTTGAATAATTCTAAGTGGAAAAATGCCTCCAAAACCTTGACATTTCTCAATCAATGTGATGTTTTTAAGTTGGATTCTCCTTATATATGAAAAGCGACCTTTTTCAAGTGAAATAGAGATGTTTTGGTGAGTTTTGAATGGTATTCTATGCCCTTCTTTGTCTATGGACGAATTCCCTTTTATATTTGAAGGTTTATGAACCACCAATAGGAAGTGTCCTTAGATAATTTTTGAGATTAGCCAATTGGAACGAGGGCAAATATCTTTTGGAAGTTTTGCCAAATAAAATTGGAGACAAGTGTTCTTTTTATTTTCTCATGTGGTTATTTCATAAGATGACCAAGTGGCATTTTAAGGTTTCTTAATTATTTATTATTTATTAAGTCCCCCTACTTAGCATGATCTTGCAATTTGGTTCTTATGTTTTTGGGTCATATTAATCAAATACTATATTTCTATTGTAGGCATCACTTGAGCCATAATCTTTTAACCATATGACACAATTGATATAATTTGAGTCATTATTCAATCATCATCAAGGTAACAATCATATTTCCAATAATCACTTTCTTGGCATTCATTGGAGTAACAATTTTATAATTCAATACAATCACGTTGTGCAATCCAAATAATTCCTTTATCATTACTAAAATAGCGGTCATATTGCTAAATTCGTTCTTTAAGATTTTGCGGGATGTTACAATTATGCCACAAGCACTTAGGCCATATCTCAAAAGCAAGAATTGAGACATTTGTGTCTGATGGTATTTTGGATTCCCTTAATTTTACAGACTTAAATGTTTGCATTACTTGCATAAAGCGAAAACAGACTAAAACTAAGATGTTAGGTGCCAACAGATTTTCAGACATCTCATAATTGATTTATACAGATATTTGTGGACCATTCCCTATAGCTTCTTGGAATGGTCAACAATATTTTATATCATTTATAGACAATTACTCACAGCATGCGTACCTATATCTCATTCATGAAAAATCTCAGTCACTGGATGTGTTCAAGGCTTTTAAAACTGAGGTTGAGAATCAACTCATCTAAAGCATTAAGATTGTTAGATCTGACTGTGGGATGAGTACTATGACAAATATGATGGTTTCAGTGAACAACATCCAGGGCTATTTATTAAATTCCTAGAGGAGTACGGGATCATTCCACAATACATCATGCTAAGATCTCCTAGCATGAATTGTGTGGAGAGAGACGAGTCAGAACTTCTAAAGACATTATAAGAACTATGATTAGTCATTCTACCTCACCATAATCGCTCTGGAGACGAGCATCAAAGACGACATATTACATTCTTAATAGAGTACCAACTAAAGAAACTGCTAAAACACCTTATAAGCTTTGGACAGGCAAAAATCCTAGCTTGAAGCATTTTTACATTTGGGGATGTCCTGCTGAGGCTAGGCCTTATAGGCCACATGTGAATGAATGACTCTAAAGCAGTAAACACTTACTTTATGGGTTATGCGGAGCGATCAATCTTTTAGACGGGAATTGCAACACTTTTTGAGGATGTTGAGTTGCAAGGGGGGAGAGGGAGAATAAGGTCATAGACATTGTCTTTGGGGAGGAATCAACTTTGATTCCTATTATTACTTTTGATAATGTACAGGCTTCTATACCTGTCAATAATCAACAAGCGAATCAAGATCCTCAACAAGACAATGTTGAACAACCTCCTATTCAGAATGAGACTACTATTCTAGAAGAACAAACTCAATAACCTCAAGAATTAAGGAGATCCACAAGAGAAAGGAGAAGTGCTATTTCAGATGATTATATGGTATTTCTCCAAAAACATGAGGAACATAATGGAATGATGGAAGATGATCCTATCAATTTTCATCAGGCCATATAGAGTACTAATTCTCAAAAGTGGATAGATGTCATGAATGAGAAGTACAAGTCTATGCAAGACAATCAAGTTTGAGATCTTGTCCCATTACCAAAAGGTGTAAAACCAATTGGTTGTAAATGGATATTTAAACCAAAAGGGATTCGAAAGGTAACGTGGAAATATATAAGGCTCGTCTTATAGCTAAAGGTTTTACTAAAAAAAGGCACTGATTTTAAAGAGACTTTCTCTCCGGTTTCTACAAAAAACTCTTTCAGGATAATTATAACTCTTGTTACACATTTTGATCTTGAGTTACAACAGATGGATGTAAAGATGGTGTTTCTCAATGGTGACATTGATGAAACAATTTATATGGAGCAATTAGAAAACTTCGTGTCAGGAGACTCAAAGAAGATGGTCTACAAATTAAATAAATCCTTCAATGGGCTCAAACAGATTTCCCGTTAGTGGTACCACCAATTTCATCAAGTAATTAGCTCATTTGGTTTTGAGGTAAATCCAGTTGATGATTGTGTGTATCACAAGTTCAGTAGAAGCAAGCATATTTTTCTAGTTTTATATATTGATGATATATTGCTTGCCACTAATGATATAGGCATACTACACGAAACCAAGAGATTTTATCGAAAATTTTTGAGATGAAAGATCTTGATGACGCCTCTTTTGTATTAGGGATACAAATACAACGAGGTCGTTCTCGAAGTATTCTTGGATTGTCTCTAAGAGCTATATCGATAAGGTACTTAAAAAGTTTGGCATGTAAAACAGTAAACCAATTGATACCCCAATTGTTTATGTGAAAAGTTCAGCCTCAAACAGTACCCTAAAAATGATTTTGAACTTAATAAAATACAGAAGGTTCCGTATACATCAGCTATCTAGAGTCTCATGTATACTCAAGTTTGTACACATCCAGATATAGCATTCACTGTTGGAGTGCTAGGCAGATATTTAAGCAATCCTGGTATGGATCATTCAAGAGCTACCAAACAGCTTATGAGGTACTTAAAGAAAACAAAAGATTACATGCTCACATATAAGAGATTAGATTAGCTGGAGATCAATATTCTGACTCTGACTTCGCTGGATGCTAAGATATTAGAAGATCCACTTCAGGCTATATTTATCTATTGGCTGGGGGAGCTATTTCTTGGAAGAGTGCCAAGCAGGCGCTCCTAGCTTCTTCTACCATGACAAAAGAATTTGTGGCATGTTATGAGACATCCAATCATGGAATATAGCTATGGAATTTTGTCATTGGGCTGCGTATTCTGAATTACGTTGAAAGACCACTTAAATTATATTGTGACAATAAGTCAGCAGTGATCTATTCCAGTAACAATAGAAAACTCATCTAAGTCAAAACATATTGACATAAAGTTTCCAGCTGTAAAAGAAAGAGTGCAGAATGGACAGATTTTCATAGAGCACATTGGGACAACTCTATGATTGTGGATCCGCTTACTAAGAGTATATCACCCAAGGTAGATTTCATGAGCACATTGCTCATATGGGTATTGTATTGTTTGAGGATAATATAGTTTAGTGGGAGTCTATTGTTGCTCTATATTTTACTTTAGACATATTTATGTATTAGGATATTTTTCTGTAAAAAATTAAAGTATTCAATTACTACTCTATTACATTATGTTCATTATTGATCTCATGAAAGAATAAAGTAGGACCAGTTAGAAATAGGCATGATTAGATCACACTGCATGCAATTTCCTTGCTACGTCTCTATGATTGATCTATGTCATTTGGTTATATTGGTATGTGTGACCACTGATGGGTTTAGTCACATTCTAAATCATGACAAAGACCGCTTTGATCCTGTATCAGTATGATCAATAGACAAGATTGTTTGGAAATACCCTAATTGTGATAGCTATTTTTGGAGCTCATAAGGTTAAGCACGTTTGTTAATTACATATGTGGCTAAGTGGGAGATTGTTAGATAAAATTCAACATGTGGGGCCACACTTGTAATATTAGTGTGCGGTTCTATCATAAGGTATGGTCGATTAGAAGTGTTCTATAAAGTTTTGTGGCTACTGGATATTAAAGTGTCATGGAATTAATATGTAGAGACCGGTTTTATATTTCTAAATTGTTAAAGGGGCTCATTTGGAAATACTATATAGTTACGTCTATATATATATATATATATATGTCATGGTCCCTGACTGAACATAATGTTTTTCCGTTTTCTCTGCCACCCTATCAACAAAGAGAATTCAAAGGGAACTACATATCAATTGGAAGATCATAACTTGTCAGGTCAAGAAAACTAATGGATTCAGGTACGCTTCCACGATCTTTCATCGTATTCTCTTTGATTCAACATGGGATTTAGAAATCATGTCTAGGGTTTTGGATTTAACTACGGTTTTACATGATTTCTATTAAGTAATTTATTCTACACCATGAACTTCCAAAAGTTAACATTTTCCTCATAGATCGCTCAACTTTCATCCTTGCTACAAGTACAGGAGATGTCGACTTGGCTGATTGTGTCGTGGAAGTGGAAAATAAACTTTTTGAGACCTTTCTGAAAAAGAATCCCCAATAGGTCAGTATTGTAGAGCACCAATACTCTCCATCGTCCATACCAAGGTTGCAATGGACATAATCCTAGACCCCTATCCTTATGCTAAAGAACTCTTCCCCAAAGCGTCCAATTTCCGAGAGCTAAGGAATGGTTAATCTCGGCTGAAATCTTCGATGATGAGCATCATACTTGCATCCTAGATCATGTGCTACTGGACACTCTTAAAGACAACATTATCTTCTCCAAGTTCTTCCTCTATATCCCTAAGAGACAATTAAGGAGAAGACTCGTTATCGAAAAGCTGAGCAAGATCCACCGAGCATACCATCTGCACCGTCGTTCCTTCCTGTGACTTCAATGTTTCTGGGTCGTTCTAGCTGAGTCTATAGTTTATTTCCAGTTTCCATTTATTTTTTTTGTAGCTGTTGGGTCTATGAGGCTTTTAGGCTTCATGAGGCTGTAACCCATTTGGGGTGTCATCTTTGTAAAGACATATGATCCATTTGTCTGTTGCCCTTTTTGGGCTTCTTCTGTTGGGTTCATTGTCTATGGGCCGAGTCGTTGGGTATATAATTTTCCCATGTTTGAATAAAATTTTTTATTTGAGTTAAAAAAATAATGAAAAACTTAATTTTAATAGTTGACTGTTAAGACAAGAAGACTGTTAAAAACCTATCGAAGGATTTGCTACATAATCTCCCATCATATGCGACTTGTATGAATACACGCTACATAAATTTGAATTGCACATGGCGTGCATCAATGTAAAAAACACAGAATGAGAGATTTTGTTACAAAACTTTAGGAAAGTTTTTGAACAATTTTAGTTAACACAAAAAAGAGTATATAAATATTATATTAGAAATGATGTAGTTCAAACAAGTGATGCAGTGGTTAAGATATTTATGTTCCCGACAAGAGGTCTTGGGTTCAAACCACACTCATCCATTTCTCATTTCCCCTCCCCTATCTTTCCATTGTATAGACTGGTGATGCTATAAAAATGGTAATAAATATACTCATTTCATCACACAGATAATCCATTATTTACTTTTTGTTCTCTAAAATTGTAGTCTACTCTCGTTATGAAAATGTAAATGTTGTAAATAAATTAATTATCGTATGAATGACTATTTTGCCCCTAAAACCCTAGAGGCCATAGAATTAGTTTTCTTGGCCCTCACTCTAAGTCCCTTTTCTTGTGCTTCGAGTCTTTCTTGGGCAACACATATATACGTGTATAAATAGACCTTATATGTTGTGAATGGAAATACAATTCACGAGTTTTCTCTTTCACTTTTTTGTCTATTTTCTATTCTTTTCTTTTAGTTTATAACACGTTATCAGTACGAAAAGCTCAAAATTCTTAAATCACGATTCTATAATTTTTCTTCAAAATCGTTTTCTTTTAGGGTCGCCAATCGAATAGGCTTAGGCGATGGTTGTGTTTCAAACTTATTACTAATATATTTGAAAATTCTATATTCAAGCTTCTATCAAAATTTTGCTGGACTCTTGATCAGGTTTTCCATTGTTCAATTTGTTTATTCTATAAAACTAGTGGATGTTCATGGCAATACGTTTTGTCCGTATAGAGTGCAATAGATTCTATCAAGTCAAAGAATGTGCTCATTGAGAATCGCGAGAGTTGATGCATACCTCGTATTTACATTCGGGTTTGTGTAACCCAATTGGTATGATATACACACACACACTTGTTAAATAATTGATTAATGTTTTAAGTCTTCCTGTATAAATGTTTCAATTATTGATTCTCCATTCATATCCTTCTTGACGAAGGACAATTTTCACAAGTATATCAATAATCCTGAAGATTACTGTGATATAAATATTACCTTTTGTGATCGATGAAGAATCACAATTTATGCTTGATATTCTAGAAGAATATGATTGACTCCAAAAGAGTCTTGGCATATATTATTCTTGTGATTTCTGAAGAATCGCCAATTACATCTCATATTTTAGAAGAATATGATTGGATTTGGAAAAGTCATATAAAATTTGATTTAATTTCCGAAGAAACACGATTCTGCAATTCTTAATAGTCTTAAAGATTATTAAAATTAATACGTTGTGATTCCTAATGGACACAACATTATTTCATAATATTCTAATTGAATATGTTGTGCTTCTGAAGAGAGATATGTGAAATTTAGATTTGTGCTTTCTTGAAGAAAAACATAATAAACAAATATTCCTAAAGAATATTTCATATTGCTCATTATAAAGCAATAATCTCTTTTTTATTATTCGTTATATACATTATTTATTTACTTTTGTATTATTTACTTTTGTATTATTTACTTTTAGTCAATTAATTCAGTTAGATCAAATAATTTGTTACTCTTGAAATAGTACTACTAATTGTAATATCATAAAGAATGTTACATGCTCCTAAAGACTAACTTATATTGGATCTAAGGATCTAATTTATTTGATAATTCAATATTCCAGAAGAACATTGATCTATTGCTCTTGAAGTAGCAATAACCCAAATTAATTCCAAAAATATAATTTACCATGCTCCCGAAGTAGCATATGTCTTGATAGCTATTGACATGGGTGATATCTGAAACGATACTCCCAGAAAGAGAGTATAGATATTCCTGTTAATATTGAATTTATGATGTTACATATCATAATGTTATACAAATAGCCAATATCACCAAATTTCAGTCAGTTGCATGTGACATATTGACAAGAGTTATTTGTCATGAGCCATTAATGTTATAGACCTCAAGTGGATTGGGTAAGATAAAAAAAGAAGGAAACACATCTAAAGATTGAGCAAAAGCATTTAGTGTCCTTCGTTATTATGTCTAACTCAAAGTTGAGTACTTTACCGTCAAAGATCTACATGATATATGAAAAATCATGAGTTACGCCCCACTGGTTTCATTGCATTGCCTGAAGCAAATGCAACATCTCATCGTGAACTGTTGGTGAAGAAGGGGAAAAACTCATGAATAATGATATATGAAAAATCATGACTTACTCCCTACTGGTTTCATTGCATTGCCTAAAGCATATGCGACATCTCATCGTGATTCGTAGGTGAAGACGTGGAAAAACTCATGAATAAAACCCTACCGGCAAGATGCATAAAGCATCCAATATTGATAACTCATCTAAAAAGGACTATAAAGAATATTCTTTAGATATGCAGGATATTCCTTAGACGGGGCATGAAGAGACATCGAATGCGTACATGTCGTACGGCAAAATATTACGTGGATCTCTACTACAAGTATATCAAAGGAAAATGGTGAGTGGAAACTAATTTCCTTGGTTATGACGTTCCAGTTATTATGACTCACTTTGAGGTTTCTGACTATTTTGTTGACCTAAAAGAGAGTATTAGTGTAACATCCCGTAAAAATTTAATAATAAACTAAGCAATATGATAATTATTTTGGCAACGATCGGAATAAATACTCAAAATTTATGACCCAAGATCGAAAAAATTATAAGGATTGGCCAAGTCATTCCCTGGAGTCATGGTACTAAATTGCCAAATTAGGGGACATTGGTTATATTTGTAATTACTAAAT
Organism: Nyctanthes arbor-tristis; assembly: GCA_963692815.1. NCBI lineage: Eukaryota > Viridiplantae > Streptophyta > Magnoliopsida > Lamiales > Oleaceae > Nyctanthes > Nyctanthes arbor-tristis. Next base: position 42,069 of record CAVNYN010201423.1, read on the forward strand.
TGTCATGTGAGATTTTTGCAATTAATAATGCTAATTTTGACAAGTGTTAAGACACTTGTCATATTTTTAAATACTTAACTTGCTACTTGTGCCAAGTTTTAAGGCACATGACATTTATAAAATAATAAATTTGTTAGATCTTGCCAAGCAGCTACTTGTGCCAGAAATTTTTTTTTCTTAGTGGGCTAGTAGAAATTTTATTGCAATGCTTAAAAAGGTATTAAATTATAAATTGTCCAACCTATTATTACGAAGAAAATTTCCTATATAAACTTCTCTTTTAAACATATATAAAACATAAATCGAGTCCACTTTAAGATTAAACTCATAGTGACTTTTAAGACCATACCCGGACTTTGAGAATTAAATATCATTATTTAACTGTGAGTTTGTAAAATTTCCAAAACAAATTGGCAACACAAATATTAACTTTTTCCCCAAAAAAATGAAGAAAAAGAAAAGAAAGCCAAAAATAAAAAAGGAGTTTTGGGCCTGCTAGGCTCAAAGTTAAAGAAATTCGTCCAAAAATTAAGGAAGCCATAAAACACCAATTAAAACTCTCCAAAACACCATCATTGCCTTAAAAACAAAACTCTTTTCATATATATGTGGTCTTGGCTAATTTGAATCTTTGTGGCCTTACTGTGTGATCTTGGCTAATCATGTGCGCACTATGGGTAGTAGTTTAACTAGTGATAAGGCTCTTCTGTGCATCCAAAGGCTTTGTGATGTTGCATGATTTTCTTAAACTCGAAATTGAAAAGAGGTTTCTTAAATGAAAGGTGAATCGAGGTATTTTGTTACTCACTGAGTACGTTATGCTCATACCTCTATTTCCTACAATTTTGTAGATAGTTCAAGGCAAGATATTGGCCAGGTAAGCCAGGAATCGGAGCATACTCGCGGATGAAAGTGGATTTTGCATATAGAAAGGAATCTCTATTGTGGAGCTATAAAGATATATTTTGGTTGTAAATATATCTAAAACAATACATGAATCTAATATCTTTTGTATAAGTAAGTATGCCTATTTAAAAGCTTGGCTTTCCTAGAGTACAGTATGGCTTGATAATAAATGAAATACTCATTGTTATAATTTGTTGTGTTATTTGATCTTTTCTAAATCTAAATAAAGTTGTACAAAGTGTTCATTTTGTAAGCCTCGTCCCCTCAAATTACATAAAAATGAAATTAAACTCAAAAACTTCCACTCTCGAATATAAACAATAATAATAAAGTAGAAAATATGAGGGGGCGTGACAATTAGTACCCTGATTGTTAGTATAATTATATATATCATTCTTCAACACAAAATGCACTTTATGGAATTAATATTAACTGAAAATAATGTTAAGATAATATCAAGTGCATCAACCATCATTAAAAGCTCCATAAGAGCTTGTATTATTTTGAGTAATTTAAGAGAAATTTACTAATTTTTAAAGATATCTAATGGATATTACATTGATATAATGCAAAAAGATGATAAAATTTTTGTATAAATTTCTTTGTATCTGGCTGAAAGCAAATAAAAGAAAAATTCTCAACACTACTGTCTAGAATGTATTATACACTCATAAAAGCAATTGAGACAATCCATGTCACGAACTTGAAGTTTGTTGATCGAAAGAACTTTATACCTTGGCATGATAAGTTTGGGCATACATGAGCAACTATGATGTGATAGATAATTTACATGGGTACAATACAAAGAACAAGAAGATTCTTTTAGCAAATGGTTTTTCATATGCTGCCTATGAGTAGGGCATATGTGCACGGCAAGTTAGTCATCAAATCTTTCAGTATAAATGTTAATACTGAGTCTCTAATTTTTTTGAAAGAGTTCATAGAGATGTATGTTGGTTGATATACTCACTATGTGGACCATTTATCAATTTATGGTATTGATTGATACTTTTACGAGATATCCTATGTTCACTTTTTTTTAAACTAGAAATGCAGCGTATGATAGACTACTTGCTTCTTGCTTCTAGAATAAAACTAAAAGGTCCAATTCCTCAATCAGGAAAATTCGTCATAATAATACTGATGAGTTTTAATCTCAAGCATTCAACGATTATTGCATGACAATCGGAATTGAGGTTAAATATTTAGTTGCTCGTGTCCAAACTCTAAATGGTTTAGTAGAACTGTTCAGTTAATTGTTAGACCATTGTTTATAAAAATAAAACTCCCAACTTCTATTAGGGATCATGTGATATTACATGTTGTAGTGATAATTTGTGTAAAGCTAATTATCTATCATCAATATTCTCCTTTGTGGGTATGTCTTTAGTTGAGAATATAATGTCTCTTGCTTAAAAAGTTTTAGTTGTACTGTTTAAATGCATTACTTGTTATATTGGACCAGAAGTTCAATATTATGAAAATTTTGTTATTTGGCATGACCGGTTAGACCATCCCAGTTTGTTGATAATAAGAACTGTCGAGAATTGAGTCCTTATTTAAATGCTTCATCCATGAAGGATGATCATGTTTTCTAACTATTTCTTAAATTAAATAGTCTTTTTAACATTAGAAGGAAGAATTGATAGTTGGTAACAATCATATGAAATGCTTAATTGTAATCCTTGAATGTGTAATGTAAACTTGAAGTTTGCAATAGTATGCATTTAGATTACTGATTGCATAGTTGCCACTAGATATACTATGTTAAATGCTCCATTTTCGATTTATATAAAATCCTATAAGAGGATTTTGGATAATAATGACGTGTCTGAAGTATGACATGGTCGATTCTAAAATAAACATCCATGAAAGGAAAATAAAGCAGATACTAGTGATGGTTCTTTTAAGGCATATACTCCAGAAGAGTATATAGACATAACCAATTAGGAAAAGCATAAATAGGCTCGAGTACATGAAATTATTGAAATAAAGAGATCTCGATAAGTTATGTCTATACTAAGACTACATGGAATCGACAAGAAATAATAATCGACTACACATGCTCATAAGCTCAATAAAGAGCGAGGATGATAAATCAATTTCATCATAATCATTGACATTGACTATTGCCAAGATAAAAGACAATCTTGCATATTGTTACAATGTCAATATATAAAAATCGATACTAATACTAAAAGAGCATTAAATATACGGTGGATATTATTGAAACCTGAAGTTTCATTTGATTGGCAGTATATGAAAATATATCATTAGATTTGGTGTGCTTAAATGAAGTATATAAAGAACTTAAAGTTCTTGTATACATAACCAGTTAATATGAGGGTGATACGCATTGTACTCTTTTTTTCTTGACTAAGGTTTTGTCCCAATGTGTTTTCCTGCAAGGTTTTAATGAGGCAACATCGATGACGTATCTAAAGAATAATGTATTCTTTTTCCTTCACTTGGATTTTTTCCCATTGGGTTTTTTCCATGTGAGGTTTTAACGAGACATATTCTTTGTGTAATAAATATCTGTGATATATATGATATTAACCCTATGTATAAAACTCCTAAAGAGTTGATACTATCTGAATCAGAATATATTTCAAATTATTGAAGATATTAGAAAGATATGGAAAGCTAAACACGAGAACTATTATTGGCCGAAATCAGGGGAAGCAGCTGTACTCTTTTTCCTTCGATTATTTTTTGTCCCACTGAGTTTTTCTAGCAAGGTTTTAATGAGGCGGCACTTGGACACTCTAAAGTTGATCAGAGCTAATTGTATTCTTTTCTCATTAGTTTGGTAGATTTTTCCCGCTGAGTTTTTCTCAAACGAGATTTTTGATGAGACAATTGTTGTATAGAATAGTCAATCAAGGAGTAGTGTTGTACATAAATTTATTATAATAAGAATGACTATTTTGCCCAACCCTAGAAGCCATAAAATTAGTTTTCTTGGCCGTCACTCCAGGTTGATTTTCTTGTGCTCCAAGTATTTCTTAGGCAACACACATATACGTATATACGTATATAAATAGACCTCATGTATTGTGAATCACGACGCTCTTCCGATCTTTTCTCTCTATTTTCTATTCTTTTCTTTTAGTTTATAACAGTAAATAATTTGTAACTTTTTAATATACCCATATTTATTGTACACTCTAATCAACAATTAAGAGCCATTAATTAAAAGTGTGATGCAAAAGAACCATTGAATCAAATTGAAACCTATCTATATATATATATATATATACTCACTCTGTCTCATAAAAATAAGCACAGTTTCTATTTTTGTTTGTCCCAAATTATAGTTTATTTATATAAACGAGGTTGAACGATTAATTTCTTTTTCAAATATGCCCTTAGTCCAACTACTAATAAATTTACAATGCATTAATGACTATGTTGACTAAATGAAAAATAATTCAATATTGAATAAGGGTATATTAGAGAAGTAAGTATAAATTTTATATTTTTTAACCATATTAATTCACATTTCTTAATCTATATGAAAGATTGATATGTGCCTATTTTTATGAGACGGAGTGAGTATTAATTAAGCGAACTAAGTCTTATGATTTTCCTACCTTTTTTATTTGGTAAATCTTGCTGTATTAATTTTATTTATTTATTTATTTATTCTTTTTCCACCACTAATTTCTTCATTTATGTTATTTGATCGAACTTCCGCACATTGTACCGATAACTTTTCTTTTTCTTTTTTTGAACAAAAATTTTGATTAAGGAACTTAAAGAAGATTTGAATATATGACAATTCAGTTTAACACTTCAAACCTTAACCATGTTACCCATTTTCTTTTTATAAGTTTTGTACTTTAAAATTGGCGGAAAACTTAAAATATCAAATTTGAAAGGCTAATTCAAAAATAAACTCTAATCTCAATTAATTAGTTCATTTACCATCTCCGCTGTGTATATTGATTAGCTTGAATATTTTTTTGATGAATTTTTCATTTTTTAAATTGTTTTAGTTTTATTAAAATTTTTAAAAATAGGGAGATAACAAGTATTTTTTACCTACTCAACCTAAAACACTCCGCCCCGTACCTGATTCAAACCGGTATGGGACGTGCATAGGGTGGGGTTGGTAGAAATGGGGCTGTGTACAGGGGAGACATAACTAACATGAACCCACCCCATTATTTTTAAAACGATTAAGATTCCTTCCATTTTCAAATTAATTAAAATGTACTGTACATCCCATCACATTTTTTTGCTCCCCCATCCCCCGATTTCTAAATTAATTAAATTTGAATATATATTCTTTTATTGTGAGAGAAACATTTTTTTTTTCTGCAAACACCCTCATATCTCATCTCGCTTCAATTGAACGATATGATACCTAAAAATTTAAATTTTGTGTAAAATGTGGTGTCTTGGAATAGTAATGACTTAATTAGTTAAATGTAAATTATAAAACATTTTTCTATTTGAATTCTCATCATATTTCATTTTTCCCAAAAGCTATATGTAAAAATGTTTACAACAAATATATCTACTTCTTATAATATGTCATTCGACCCATGTTTTGTATTTCAAGATCTATTATTCGAGTTGAAATTTCTTATATGTGATAGCTAACTTTAATTATAGAGATGACAAATTTAAATTTGATAATATTGTATATTTATCGTTGAACTTACGATTTTGAATATATTGAATGATAGTGATAGACTTTTCCTATTATTATATATGAACGAGAGATTATATGTAAGTATGTAGGAACTTCACGATTATTAAGTACATTGATCTTACTGGTTTAATTAATATATACTTGTGTTTTTAGATTTTCTATAGACGTGCAAATGTTGTAGATTTATTATATAACTACCTAATGATATATTCTAATATTTTTTTCTACTCGTGCAACACACGAGTGATTTAACCAGTAACAAGTGATGAAATATTCATATTCTTTAATTTTTGAATAATATTATTACTACATCCATCCCACAAAGAGAATCTAATTTTCCTTTTTCATTTATCCTAAAATATATGCTACTTTCTTTTTAAAATTGTAGCTGAAATACTCTCTCCGTTCCACTAGGATAGGCAGTGTTCCCTTTTTCACTATGATTAAGGAAAACTTAATTAATGTTACTAGAAATTTAAAATTTAAGAACATTTTACTAATATATCCTTTAATTTACTACTTATTTTACTTTAAAAGTTCTATTTTTTGATAATCATGCACAGTAACTTAAATATGTGTATATGAGTTAACTAACATTTCAGCTACGCATCAATAAAGAAAGTGACCTATAATTTAGGACGGATGAAAAAGGAATACAAGCATATCTTAATGAGACAGGGGAAGCATTAGTTTTTCTAATACCCTCATTTAATGTATATTTTAGTCAACAAAATAGTACTACTTAAAGTATAATATTTAATAAATGAAATGATATATTAGGGAAATGATATTAAATTTTACGTTTTCAACAATATTAATTGCATTTTCCTTAAGGTATTGTTTGATTGTAAGCATAAAAAAGGCATGGAAAGAAAATGAATTCTAGGCAATTGAATTCCCTAGAATTAATTTTCACAGAAAATGTTAATTACACGTGTTTGATTTACTTAATTTTCCAAATAAAAATAATTGTTGTTTTCCATCTTTTGGTGTTTGATAACTATTATCTTCCATGGAAACTGTCTTTTTTTTTTAATTTTGTTATTTGATAGTCATTATTATTTTTCACGGAAATTATCAAGTTTTCTATGTAAATTGTGCTTTTTTCTATGTATTTTTTTTGCCAATATTTTTTTATTTGTCAAATTTACGAAAACTCCAATTTTGAGCTGAATATATATTTATATTTAAGACAAATCAAACCATGACGAATAAAAAAAAGATAACTAATGAACAGATACAATGCTCATCAATCTTTCGTCCTGCATGATTTTTTTCATGGATAAGGATGATAAGAGGATTATGTTTGCAGATGGTTTGAAGATAGAGTACATAAAGTGAGGCTCTCTGATGATTATAGTTTTATTAGACGGTTTACCCATGATTCAACGAATAATTTTGAAGCAAGTAATTATCTAGTAATGCACGTGATAAGTAAAAATTTATACCGAAAAAGAAGTTAAACGTATAGATGGATAAAAGCACTCCAGTTTGAGATTAAACGAACTCAAATACAAGAGAGAATTGATCACCTACATTTGAATTGATCTTTGTTACATTCATGGAGGATAAAGAAAACTTATCCTCGAACTTAGATTTTCGAGACGGGGTATTTCTTTAGAGAGAGAGAGAGAGAGAGAGAGAGACATGTTATAGAAGCATCATTTACTTGACAAGAGAAGAACGCTTGAAGGAGATGTATTGACTATTGACTGCTAGGACTTCTCGATTATGTGTTTAGCAATCAGTATATTTTTAAATTAATAAATAATCCAATATTTTAGAAAATACGGAATTTCAATTCTCTAGAAAACCAATTACCTAGGTCCTTCCAAAGAAAATATTTTCCTTGTTTCCTAGAAAATATGGTCAAGTGACCAAAAGTAGAAAAAAAAATTTCACAGAAAAAAAGCCAATCAAACTACACGAAAGTGGAAATTTAGGTGGAAAACTAGTATTTTCTACAAAAAATTATGACAATCAAACACACCTAAATATTTTTGCAAATTAGAATTAGGCTATCTTTACAGAATGAAGGTACTAATTAAACTTGTGTGGAAAATTATGTGGACCATCTTTACAAAAAAGGAGGGAGCACTTCTTAAACGGCTTAAAATGAAGAGGCTTCTAAAGTGATTAAAAAATATATATGTTCTTTCCAAATTTATGAATATGCAACACGTGTGATACACGTGATTTTTCTTATAAAGTCATTAGCTATATACTTAATTACTGATAATAACATAATTGGGGAACTTTTCAAAAAAAAAAAATAATAATAATATAATTGGGGAGATCCAATGACAATAAGAATAACATGTAAATCTTAATTTTTAGGATTTTCTTTCTTTTTTAATTAAAAATAGCCACTAGGTATTTTGCCTTTATTTATTTTTATTACACACACACATATATATATATATATAATTATATTGTCTAAGATTGTAAGCCAATCCTTATGAAAATTAATGTTGTATTAGTAAAATTCAACATGAAATAGGGAAATAGCTAGAAATATTTTTCTTAGTGGGCTAGCCAAAATTTTATTGTAAAGATAAAAGAAGAGCAAAAGAGGAGGCGTTGTCACAACTTCAGAATATATAGATATAACTAATACGCTAAACGAAAAGATCAAATAAGTAGTGGATTTTGGGTTAATTGATTTATTAGGACCGTGGTGCTGCATCATATAGATAACTATTTGACTCAAAAGTTTTTAAATCAAACGGGGCATTCACACGATTCCAATTTTTTTTCTTTTGGGCCCACTAGGCTCAAGTCTAGTCGTGCCATATCTTGCTCTGTCCTTCCATGAATAAATATCAACGATATTTTTATCTGTTTTGTAAAAACGATATTATCTCACGCGGCTTGCTTAGAAGTGCATTAAAGCATGCTTCACTGAAGGCACATAATCATTGGTTTATACGACAGTCCTTACAAATGTAGACTTATAAGTTTGTTCTTCATTCTTTTGTTTTGAATGGAGTTTGTTCTTCAATCTTAATAAATAAAAACCCCACTTTTGTAATTTATTAGTATATTTTTGAATCATAATTTTATCTTAGTATTGTGTATTTACGGGTGACCGTGAGTGAGCATTCATTACTGGAGCAAAAATGACCGACCTGTTAGATGAGAAAATAATTGGTCGAAAGTTGAGTATGGTACACTAGACAAAAAAAAATGCATAGTATCTCGACCTCTAGTGGAAGCAAGTTAGTCCAAATTAATAATCTGTTGCACCATCATGAGCCGCAAAATCGATTATTAGAGCGAAATGTGAGAAATAGAAACGAGAAAAGGCACAAAATTGAAAACAAAAAAGTCAACAAAACGTGACAGCATCAATGTAGGCCTGAGAGATTTTTTACAAACTGTAGTGAATATATTGGAGATGCTACAAAAATGGTAATGAATATTATAAATATAAATATTATATTGGAGATGCTACAAAAATGGTAATGAATATACTTATCACACAAAGATAATCCATTATTTTTTTTTCATTTGTCTAAAACTGTAGTCTACTCTCGTTATCAAAATGTAATTAATTTCTTAATTTTTTAATATACGTACGTTTATTGCACGCTTTAAATCAACAATTAAGAACCGTTACTTAAATTGTAATGCAAAAGAAACTTTAAATTAAATTGAAATAACAATTGATGAAAAAGTATATTAGGAAAAATATTTATATTCTTTAATTTTTGAATAATATCCCATAAAATTATTTCAATTTTCCTTTTTCATCCATCCCAAAATATATGTTACTTTCTTTTTAAAAATGTAGTTTATGCCCTAATTAATGTAATGTACATCATAGTCAACACAGTATTATTTAAAGTAGAACATTTAATAAATAAAATAGTATATTAAGGAAATGATAATAAATTTTTACATTTTCAATTGCATTTTCATTAATAGTAGATTCTCACCTATGCGTAATATAGGAAGATATTAAATCAAATTATCAAATTATATAATTAGCATTAGTACAAAATATTAAGTAATATATGGCTAGCTGATATTATTCATTAAATAAAAATCAAAATAAAAATATATAGATAAATAATTACCTAATAAATTAGTAATGACTCGCACTTACCTGTCCCCATTTAAGTGGGGATTGGAATGGGGATAAGACAAAAAAAAAATTTTATGGGTAGAGCAATGAGTATAATATACCCGATCCTAACCTGCCTCTTTGTCATTTCTAGACCTCGAGAAATCAAACATTTTACTATAACGTAATGGGAAGTTCGTAAATTATGAAATGTTAGTCAAGTTAAACTGTTAAACTATATTTATCCATATTTATTATATATAAAAAAATAACGGCTCGATTTAAAAGAATATAAAATAATTAAAAATTGACATATTAGCTAAAAAATAGAGTCTAATTCAAATTAAAAAATACTTCCTAGATAATATATATATATAATAAAAATTTTTGAATAAAAAAATAAAAAAACTTTGAATATAGATAAATGCATTAAAAATACCTAACAAAATAAATACATCTAGCATATAATTTACCACATAACTTACCTAATATGTAAGCAAAAGTTTAAAATGACCTTCATTTGGACAGTTATGGCGGGAAAATGCAGTACAAAGTACTGCAAACTAATTCCCTTGTGAGATAGAGGTAATAATTAAACTTTATCGTGTGGAAAATTATGTGGACTATCTTTACTGAAGGAGGGAGCAGATCTTAAGCGAAGAAAAATGAATAGGCTTTTAAAGTGATTAAATTAAATACACACACACACACATATATATATATGTTCTTTCTAAATTTATAAATTAATCATCTCTAATACAAACGTGCAAAAAATACTTTTTAAATATAAATAGTGTGTTGGAGATTTTTTGAATTGAATAGCATATAAAAGTGAATTTTCCCCCTTTTTTGAGCATTCTTGGAGCTATAAATATAGGATGCTTTTTCTCTATTTGCGTTCTATCCAGAAAACTCTTGTCTTTCACAATGGAGAAAATTCTAGTCTTTGCTGCTTTATGCATGCTTCTATTCGCATCTTCCATGAATTTTACAACCGCAATTGATAATGTTAATGATACCTGTATATCTCAACTTCATGATACCTATATATCTCAACTTCTTTCAGTTCTTTGTCTATCAATTTCAAAAATTTTAATTGTAAATCGAGTATTTTTAAATATACAATTTATAAGAAATCTATATGAATCTTATGTTCATAAACTGAAATTTAGATTATAGACTAAATTAATTCTCAATAAGCTTACTGTTATTAAAATTTTGTTATATATATATATATATATGACTATATGATTCTGCATACCATAGGTGGAGAGAAAACAGAAGATCCTGGAAGAGCCAAGAAGGGTACATGTCTTGAGCACATATTTCAACCTCAATGTGACGAGAAATATTGCTCAGACCATTGTCATGCCGCTCGACGAACTGCAGTAACATCAAAATGTGATGCAAAAAAGGATGTGTGCCTTTGTTATTTTTCATGTCTTGTACCCCCTTCTTCATTGACACCGACTCACAATTGATGAACCTTCTCATTGTCAACCCCTAAATAATAATGAATTATAATCAATTATTTGATTCAAGTTTAATATTAATTTTGTTAAGTATATTTTTCTATTCGTCTTTGATCTCATCATCAGTGTAATATTTTTCTTGTTATTCTGTTTTACATCTTTAACAGAAGTTGAGTGGGGGCAATATTGAAAAGAAATTGTTGGGAATTTAATCAATTTCCCTAAACCTGTGTGATCAAAATAGGCAATCAATATATCAAACAATAATATATGTGCGAAAACGTAAATAACACCAGGAATTATTTAACATCGTAAAACCCTCCAATGAGAAGGGAAAATCGACGGGGCAAACCGACAACTCCACTATCACCAAATAATAATGGGAATACAATGCTTATCCTCTCAAGATTATTACCCTAAATCAAGAGGTAACCACACACTACTACAATCACGCAACACCGTCAAGAACAATATTCTTGGCACCACAAATAACTCATTTAACAATAGATGGAACGCAATAATCAACAACAAGAGATGAAGAAAATATCACCTAACTCGTTTCAAGAATTAACTTGGAGAAACCACCGCTTGAAGAAATCGAACACCAAATCAAATGTCGAAGACTCTCGTTTCAAGCAACAAAAAAAGGTTGAATTATCTTCGCCCTTTTTCTCGAATTCCGTGCGTGAATTGTGTGAATTGCAAGACTTTCCTGCCTTTTCCGCGTCCTCTGCTTTCGTGTGTCTTGCAGCCTGTTTCCGTTTCCTTCTTGGAATTTTTCCAGCGGCCCATGCGTGTATAACTCTCTTGGTTTTAACCCATATATATATATATATATAAAACAAAACCAAATCCTATTTGGTCTAGAATTTTGTATCCCTCAAGGCTTCTACTTTTATTCAACCAAATTACTTAATTTATCCTCTAACTTTTATCTTGTATTTAAGTTGGGTAACATCATGGGCTGGACCCGCCTAACAGAAATCACTCTATGTATAAAAGGGAAATAAAAAGAAATTTTTTTGATTTTTTTTAAAAATTTTTAGACCATTCATATTCTAAATCCAAAGTAAATACACACACATATGATTGTTTCATTGTTTTCTACGGCTGCTTGAATAAGTCAAATCAAAAGAATAAAAATTGGGCGTGAAACTCATGTAGAATTATATATACATATATTTGTTTCTTACACCATTTTCCAACGTAATTAATTAAATTAAATTAATTGTTACGTTGTTGTTGTTATTATTGTTGTTATTGATACAGGGGAATATAGAGAGGGCAACGTGAGAACCTAACCATTGTAATCACAATTGTTAAGTTATTTAGTTGGTTAGTTTATTTATCTTCTATATTCATGAATAATAAATTACATTTTTAGTTTCTTTTTGACAACAATGAGAGAGAGAGAGGGAGGAAAAAAAAAGAATGTAATGCAAAATCTATGGGATACAATATTATATATATATATATATATCATATCTCCCCGGTGATTTCCATTTTTACATGATACACCCCGTTGACTAAAATTATTAAAAAAAATACAATAAAATATTTAAAAACCCGAGTAATAAAATCTTTTTGAGAAATTGTAAACAAAACCCTCAACTATTTCAAATTAGCAAATTAACCTGTCCATTTTCATATTTACTTAGACAAAAAGAGTTTCAACGACAGAAGATCTGGTCGATTAAAACGGTTTTATCAGTTCAGTCCAATATATGCCTTTTAGTCTTGATTGAAAAAATTGCTGTTCAGTCCCGACTTTTGGAAAACTACAAATGAGAACCAAACTTTGTATACTTGTGTTAATTACAATATTTCTGAAGGGAAAATTTGTTGAAGCATCAATGGCATGGGTCCCCGTCCACTTTAGTAATCCCCATCCCCATTTATTTTGGTCAAGGACGGGACGGGGATGTCTTCCATCTCCGTTTAATCCCCATTTCGATCAAGAACTTTTTTTACAAATTTAAATAATACACAAGTGATGCATTTTTTCACTTTTTTTTAATCAATACTATAAAATAAAATGAAGAAAAAAAAGGTACAAAGTTAGATTATTTCAATTATGACTCACTAAAGAATGGTCATAGTTAAACCCCAGAACATCAAAATGTTCGAAGCATCATTTTTTGCCTAAACATCACAAAGAAGTAACAATTGAGTAGAGTTGTAATGGGTAAGCAAAAATTAAAGAAGCTTTTATAGATTTTAAATTTGATCGACAATGTATTAGCATAATTGGGAAAAGAAAAGAATGAACACGAGGGAGAGAAGAGATTGTAATGAAATTTCAGAGAGGGGTACTTTTACACTACACATGTACTTGAACTATATAATAATGTCTCAAATTAAGTTGTTGGACTTTATAAAATAAAAATAAAATAAATTTATAATTTAAACGGGGTAGGGATCTGGTCAGGGACGACAATCCCCGTCCCCGCACCGTTCCTGTTTGAGGGATGAACTTTCATCCCCGCCCCCTCCCACCCCCAATTAAATAGGGGAATCCGCACCATGTTCGGGGAGATTTCCCGTCAAATTTGGGTATTCCCCACCCTATTGCCATCCCTAGGATCACACTCAAAATAGGAGATCCTCAAATTCTAATTAAATTAAAAACTAGTAAACAAGAAATAAATAAATATAAGCCATTCTCAGTCTCACAAATCTTAATTTCAAATATTTATTATTTTTTGTAAACACAATCAACTCATTTGATTTGATTTGTTTCTTTTGTTTTTCTTTCACCCACCAAATCATGTCATCTGATTTTTCCATTTATTTCTTTATTTTTAATAACTCATATGATTATCACATCTTGCACTTAAAGATATTTTGATTTCTAAAATTTCATCACAAGAATTTCCTAAAATTTTTAAATAAAAAAAAAAAGAAAATACATACATCTAATAATGTAATAACATATTTTTATGCGATTTGAAAGTACATAAATGAAATTTTTTTATATAAATATATCTTATCATTAAGAACATGAGGTGATAATTAAATCAAAGATTTTAGAAAAATGTACCAAAAACTTTTGAAGGCATACATAGTAAAAGGAATAAAGACTAGGGATCTTCATATTAGAAAAAATGTGGTGTAGTTATAATAAAATGTAACATAAATAAATATATTTTTTCTTTGTAAAAAATATTTTACAAAATTTTTACAAAACAGAATCTTCTTATCCCTGGTCTTCTTTTCCAAATGACATAATTCACAGGATTAATATGATCGAATCACCTTCTTTTCTTTTTATAAAATATTTTGTAATAGAATTTTTTGTTTTTTACAAATAAAATATAGGGATGTCAAAATGACTTGACGAGTTGAGCTCGTCTCGCCAAGCAAATGCACTCTGCTTTGGCTCGCCGAGAAAAAATTATATTCGCAATCGGCTAGTATTTTTGCGAGTCGAGCCTCAGAGCCTGAGCTAGCTCACGAGCGCACTTTTGATGAGTCGCTCGCTCGCCTGCTGCGTGTTCGCGCTTAGGCTTGCCTCTTACTTGAGTCGAGCTAAGCCAGCTCGCCATTCTCAACCAATGTTGGCACTTGGGTTCGGAGCTTTGGCTCGGAAGCCATTTTCCCATCCCTAATAAAATCTTCTTTGTTATTATATTTTTTGCAACCAATTATTGTTATACTTATATATATATATATACATATATATATCCTCATGCTAAGTCCCTCTTCAAATTTAATAAAAGTACAAATATTGCAGAAAAATGTAAAGAACAAATGGGAAAAATTATCCTTGGCGCATTTATATTAAACTTGGTAATTGAAGTCTATTATTCTTATTTATTTTTGGTTTGAGACAATGGGAAGCTGCTTCAAGCCTGTGGGTCACATGTATAGTAACAAACACAGACTCCTTTTTCTTGGTTACATTCTACCTTTGATTAATTTGGAAAATCTTCAAGAGAGGTTCACCCTTCATTTGGGAATCTAGCGGTTATTATTGATTAATTTGCTGTCAGATCCAACAAAGACTTTAACGAATTTCATTAGAATACAGACACCAACTTATTTTTTAATATGACCCGATTTTCTAATGAAGTTGTTGACCATTATATTGTAGATCTTAACGGATTTTACTGATGAATTTCAGTTATAGATTTCAATAATTGATGGATTAATCAATCCTATTAAATTTGTATCTTATATTAATATAAAAATATATGATTTTTCTCTTTCTTTTGCTTTTTTTTTGGTGGGATAGGAAGGTATAAATGTATGTGCTTGAAATCAACAATGGCAAAATTGTGACGAGATATTTTATTTATTATTATTATTATTATTATTATTATATATATATATATATTGGACTTGATGTTATTATATAGAGAAAATAAATTTTATTCTATAAAATCTAGCTAGTCGATTAGGCACATAGAAATATAGAATGTGCAATCTACCAAGTTTTTCCAAGTCAGCACTAGTTGCTTGAGTCTGGCGGAGCTGGGGGCCCATGCCGGGCCCCAGCCCCCTAAATTGGAAACTTTCCTTTTTAATTTGTTTAAAAAAATTATATATAAAAATAATTTAGTTGTGCGTAATATACGGCTCACTCTTCCGGCACAGTCCTGTAATAACTCCTGGCTCCGCCACTTACTTCGCAGATGTATACATGTGTGTGTGTGTCTATATATATATATATATATAGCACCAATATTACAAAGTGTGTGTGTATATATAAGTCGACCAAAGTGCTTAATGTGTATACAAAATTTATGCATACCTTTCAACTTTGAGATTACTTTGAATGATCATTGTATTAGAGTCCAAGGCAAGAGAGAGGTGGGCCTTTCTTGTTGGTAGAGATGAGGTTTTGGTAGTTGCATTAAATACGTCGAGTTAAAATAGTAGTCTTAGCCCCTAGGTATCGAGTTTGTGATCGATTAGCAACAACAATAAGACTTATAATGTTAATAAATAAATATGAGATTAGCTACTTCGACCATGTTCAAACCCAGTTATCATCAATTAAATTTAACTCGAGAAAAACAAGTTTTTGAAGGGCGAGTTACCTGGATATATCACTAAAAAATAACATTTACAGTAATGAATATCGTTTAACATTAATACATGTGGTTAACTTCCTTTTTACATGTAGTTAACTCAATATCAATCCATGCCTAATGGCACCAAATGCTTCACTTTTTAGAATAGGTGAGAAATTCTTGACTGCCAGAATTTGCTTTTCTTTTGACTACCCTCAACATAGAATTTCTCATCCTCTTCTAGTTCCTCATGTTTTGTCAATGCTTGATATTCTACTTTTTCTTCAGGATATAATTTGATCAGCATCAAATAAAATGACATCGAAAAGATTGTTAATCCAATCAAATACCATCCGAACTGCAGGTTCACTAGTGCTTTAGCGCGCTTCATAGCATGATCACCGTGGCACAAAACAACCTCATGGCCTGGAATCGACTTGAGAAAGCAACCTTTGGGCACAAATTCTGGTGTCCAAACCATGACTCCAATGACTATTAGCCAAACACCCTGGAAAATTAAACTGAAAGCCCTTCCAAAGCCATTCAAGAAACTATTGGGGTATCCAATGGCCAAAAGAGTAGTTAAAAGTGACACAAATGTGACAATTTGAAGTAGCCAATGGTATTGGCCTTCAATTCCCATATGATCAGTAGAATGCAGATGAAGAATGAGCAGTTGTTGCCCAAATGCAATAGCTTGCAAAAAATGCATTAACCCATGTTGAGCCCGGGTCGCCATTTTGTCCAAAAGGATGGCAAAAAGCGCGTAAACAAAGAAAGACATGGACATGGTGGAGTGCTCAAAATGGCGAAGATACTTAGCACGAATAGTTCCATCGTGATCCAAAGGTTGCTTCCCGATAAGCACCTCCATCAAGACAAAACCCAAGGAAAAACTCATGATCAATATAAGCTCCAAATGCCTTATGGTCTTCGAAATTGGAAACCATGGGAAAGTTTTGTAGGATTTAGGGTGTTGGGCATGGATTTTGATGCAATTGAAAAGGTGCCATAGCCCAATGACAAAGAAAGCAAAACCAACTGATACATGCCCCTGTGTGCCCCCCATGTTATTTTGGGATTGTGTTTCTTGGCTTGGTTTAGTACAAATTAGGATGGAATGGGATATGGGGTGGGTTTTGGGGTGGGTTTGATATAGTTGAGGGGAAAACTAATGGCTTTGTGATCTGGCCAATGAGTATTTTACAGTTGCATTGCATCATCTTGCCTTGTACTATAAAGCAAAAGCTCCTTCATGCCAAAGAAAATTGTGCTTAAAGAAAGAGCTTCTCTCATTATGATCAGAAAAAAGAAGGGGGGGTTAGGCCATTCCAACGGTTTGTCCTCCAACCATGCGCTAAATATGGAGGATTCTACAGTGTTGGCGCACCACTCTAGATTTGCAGATGGGAAATGGCATTACCGTTTAATTACGGAAATGCCATTCCCTTCTTTTCTTTTTTTTTTTTTTTTTTTTATTCTAGTTAACGTCTTTCCCACTTTGTCCTTGATGGTAGCTTTTCTTTTTTTTTTAATTCTTCCGTATTTTTTCTATCCTTTTAATTATGGTAGTGTTTTTTTGCGAGTAATTTCGCCTTTATATTTTCCAATCTAATTCGGTTGTTGTCAACGTATTAATTTGTAATAAAACAAAGAAAATTAATTTGTGAGATCATAAATACAAAGAAAATGACATTCCATAAAACTTGCTTCAATGCAATTGTACAAATGTCTCTTTAATTGAGTTCAGTTATTATTATTTTTTTAAGAATACGCTAATTGTTGAATATTAAAGAAAATAAAAAAAAAAAAGAAAATTGTTATGGAAGAGACATATGTGGATTGGAGAAGTTTTTTAAAATAGAGTATGTTGTCTTTTATTTTAGAGTACTAATACTATAAAATAAAGCACCAGGATTGGAGACACCACTAGATTTCTTTAGGGAGAGGGGGGAATGCTATATCAAAACAAATGGGTGAGATTGATTGCATTTGTGTGTCTAAACTCTTCATCCGCTAAACCCAACAGACCAATTATTTCAAAAAGACAGATTAATGTGGCACTGTTGATAACTCGCATTTTAAATTTTTTATACTTTGGTTAGAGCATTGAGAGGAAAAGAAAAGACTCAAATCCTTGAGAGCAAAAGATTTCCGCCTTGCTCAATCATCCAAAACTTTCATTGTTTGCCAATGAAATATTTACATGTGGGTTTCAATGGGAAAAACCACACTCCATTACCCAAAGTTCCTTAATATTTCCCGAAAATTTCTTAAAAATGGCACTTTTCTGCGTGGTCTCCTTGTTTGGGGCCGGGGGGCGGGGGGACTCTCTTTAAAAAATGGCTTTTTCTGTAGATGTTTTTCTTTTTCTTGCTTTAGTAACAAGAGAAATTCTCTTTGATTAATGATATATTTCACACAATAAAAAAATACTACAAGAATTGTGCGTCTGGCGTCTTCCCTAAGTTACTGGATCATGTATGTCAAATGATTACATGAATAAGGACATTTTTGTCATTCCCATGCACTTTACAAATTGTAAATATTTCTAAAAGAAATTTTATTTTATGTACACACAGACGATATATTATTATGTTAAAGAATTTTTTTTTTTTAAATATTACAAGGGGAATGTTGAGTTCAGGAATTGAACTCTAGATTTAAGCCTTAGGAAGTGAGAAATCTATTTAGATGTCATGTCATCTATTAATATATAAAGACATGTATGTGTTTTTCACAATTTTCCCGCCTATTTGCTTTGCGGTAACAGTTGCGGTCAGCCTTTTTGCGGTAAAGGTTCCTTTTTATGGCAAGTTATTTTGTTTTCATGATATCTTATTTATTGCCCTTATATCCCTCTCTCCTTCCTATTTATCTGCAACTTTCCCTTCTTGGCATTGGTACGTTCCTCTTTTGCGATCATCGTACATCTTTAATTATGCCTTATTTTGTAAATCGCGTTAAGATCTTCTTCAATGGGCTTTTTCTATTTCAAATTTTTTGTAATTCCTTGATTGAACATATCTATACTACTTTCATAATTTCTGTGGATGAGACCGACGCCTAACAATCTCACAAACACAATTGTTCAGGAAGTGATTTTGCCAACAAATTGATTTGCTTGAGTTGGTCAAGAATTAATTCGATATCTCTTATATTTACCTTCAATATCCGTGTTCATTTATGCCTCTGCTAATTTATCTTAACTCTTTAATTCAATTCAATTTGAATATGAAAGACGACAAGCAAAAATGAGGAAATGCATTTTGATCCACAGGAGACAATGTATCCACCTTTCTTTTAAAGTTCCCTGCAAGGACATGGATAGGATATTTTATCAACTAAAAAGAACCCTACAGCTTTCAACTCCCTTCAAGTTGATACCATAATTTATTTTTATGAGGCTTTATTTTAATTTATTTATTTTTTGGTTGGGGTGGGGAATGGGAAAGAAATTTATATTGTCGGGGTTCTTTTAACTATCCAATATTGTGTTTCAATGGGAATGTATGTATCTTCTTGCCTATTTTGGTTCATTAATTAATTATACTATAATCATCACTTCTAATTTTATTTTATGATCTAATGGGCTAATGAAAGGAAAAAGTAGAGTGCGCTAATAATTGAGTCATATTAGTACTATCACATGGTCTAAAATGTTTGTAACGGACATTTATTTTTTCAACAAGATAGCAATGGAAAACTAACAATCGTTTTAATTCATCGTGAATTTCGACTGGATCCGTTAAGTAGTATAATATAGCTCATTCACTAGAACTAGATAACATCTATTTGAATTGAATATTAATATCTTTTTATCCTGCTATTACTATGCAAGTATTTATCCTGTTATTAATACGCACTATTGTGATGCTTTCGATGGCAAAACTTGAGTCTCAATTTCTTTTACTTCATCCATGACCCAAGGGTGTGTTTATTCAATCATTGCTACATCATCGGATAAATAATTAATATCTTTAACAAGTTGAAATGGAGTGATTTCAATTGCCCATTAATTCCATTCTCTTGATTGTTTGAGATCGAATATGCATCAATTTGGACTATGTATTAGAGTCCCTTTCAAAGTTTCAGTTTTATTGTATTTGTACTTATTTCTATTAGAATATGTCTTCCCGTGCATCACACAGATGCATCACTAGTTACTATGAATATAATAGTTGCCACAATGAGTAGAATAAATACGTATTACGACACTTTTGAATTAACAGAATTATTATAAAATCAATTCGAAAACCAATATCCCGTTCAAATGCTAGACACACACTTGATATGTTTAGATTGGACAACTCACTTGTTTTACTAGTAGGACAATAGGCATATAAATTGTCCAATCAAAACAAGCCACACGAGAGTTTGGCGCCGTTTGAATAAAAGTATTGCTCGTATCATGGCGGAATAAGTAGGGGACGTTAAACGCACTCTGATCCGGTTCATCAGGCCACGTTTGGTTGTAGAAATTTTTGATGCGTTCGATTCGATTAGGTTCTTCTGCGAAAATCCCCATTTTATCCTCGACCTTGTCCGCAAACGCTGAACAGCCAAAATGCTCTTCGCTGAAAACGAAAATGTAAGGGCCTGTTCTGTTTATGTTTTTTGAATTCATTTTGAGCATTGTCTTTCAAGAGTAAATATTAAGTAAAAGAAGGATTTCATTTCCCTTGTTTTGAGTATTTTCAAATTTTTAAACTGAAAAGCTTAAAACAAGGGAAATGACTTTTGTTCTTTTGAGCTTTTTAGTTTAAAATTTTGAAAATATTCAAAACAAGCGAAATAAAATCCTTCTTTTACTTAATATTTACTTTTGAAAGATAAAACTTAAAATAAATTCAAAAAATATAAGCAGAATAGGCCTAACTGTGTAAAAAAAGAGAGAGAGACACATTCAACTGTCTCCTATGGGGGTTGGGGCAAGGTTTCAGCTGGTTTGGTTGAGATTTTGCTTGGCCTCATTGCTGGAGGACTCTTCAGTGGAAACATTGATCCGGTGAATTTCATTCCTAGAAATCATTCTCATTCGCTATTTATGTGACGAATTTGTAGAATTTTTGACGATTTGGTTATTTAAATTTTTAGTTGATGACTTGACGAGCGTTAATCTCTATGCTGATTGTGGCGGCGTATTATTTTGTTATGTTGAATTGGCTGAAAATTATCAGTATTGTACTCCTTACTGAGGCTCTATCGGTGAGCTTGATACAGATTGTTTCCTTTCCTTCCTACAAACTTACAGAGTTACGGTTGATACTTGAAAAGTGTAAACTTTTTGTTAGCGTGGAACATAGAAATGCTTTTCTGCCACTCAAATTTGAGCCACATCGGGTTGATTGTGGATTCTGTGATCATGAACATTGAACCCGCTACACCTTCAAGTTCTAAGTTGGCCATTGATATAATTTTGCTAAATCAAACACGGATGAAAACTTACGATAAAGGGCTTGAAGTAAAGGAAAACAGTCCCTTTCAAGAGGACGTGTACTTCAACGCGATTTGATGCCTAACATGGTGTGTGCAAGCGTTTCTTGTTGGAGTGATTTTTCTAGAAATTAGGTGAAACTGCCGCAAGACAATTTCCTAACTTGGTAGATGTGAATGTATAAATGAAGTAAACTTTGTTGATGCCAATAGTTACTGCTATTGCCAATGGTTATATTGCTTCGATGTGCAATTCATGAATGAAGAGTCAATTGCAGTTTCTACCTGCTTTATAATTAGAGAATAAACTTGTTTAGTACTTGTTGTCTCTTTTCTTTCTTACCTTTTTTGTATGTGTGCAAATGTGATGTTTAGAGAATGTGGTTTCATTTGCCAATTAACTTGAAGTTCTATGATAGTGAATCATGCTGCCTTCTGTGATTTGAAATAGCAAAATGATTCTGTGGTTATATGAAGGATTGGTGGTAAGAATAGTGGAAATTAGTGTCTTATTGTTAGAGGATCTTGATTAATTTTGACCTTACATCAGAATGCTTACTTCGAAGGAAAATAGCTGGTCTAAATATGCAAGGTAAGGAAGGGAGCTTTGAGAAAATTAAACTAGACAATAGTGTCTGGTGCTGCTGTTTGCCCATTTTTGAAGTGGGATTGGAGAACACCATGGATAAATAAATATTGAAGTCAGCTACCTGATCTCACGCTTTCTACTTGGTTCAATAGAAAGTTTTTGCGCCCAAAGTTCCTCAACTTAAACAGAAGAAGAAATAGGTAGGTTGAGAAAGAATTCCTTGGTAAAATGGAAGAAATAACTAAATACAGTGATAAATATTATTTAACACACCAATACATGAAAGATCAACCAAACATACTATATTAATCCATGCCTGATGGCACAAATGCTTCACTTTTCAGAATGGAAGAGGAATTCTTGACTGGTAGAATTTGCTTTCGTTTGAGCCTCAACATTATGTTTGTCCTTCTCTTGTTCCTCATGTTTTCTTAATGGTTGATATTCTACCTTCTCTTCAGGATATAATTTGATCAACATCAAATAAAACGTCATTGCAAAGATTGTTAATCCAGTCAAGTACCAACCAAACTGAAGGTTCGCCAGCGCTTTACCGCGTTCCAGAGCATGATCATCATGGCAGAGAACAACATTACGACCTGGTACCGTCGTCAGATAGCAACCTTTGGGTAAAAACTCTGGCATCCAATTCATGATTCCTGAAACAATTAGCCAAACACCTAGGAAAATTAAACTGAAAGCTCTGGCAAAGCCATTCAAGAAACTTTTGGGATAGCCAATGGCCAAAATGGTGGTTAAGAGTGACACAAATGTGACAATTTGTTGCAGCCAATGGTATTGGTCTTCAATTCCAGCATGATCAGTGGAGTGCACATGGAGAATGAGTAGTTGCTGACTAAATGCAATAGCCTGCATAAAAAGCATTAGGCCGTGTTGAGCCCGGGTTGCCGCTTTGTCCAACAGGATGGCGAAAATTGCATAAACAATGAAAGACAGGGCCATGGTGGAGTGCTCGAAATGGAAAACATACTTGGCACGAATGGTTCCATCATGATCCAGAGTTTGCTTCCCGACAACTACCTCCATTGTGATGTAAATCAAAGAAACAACCACAATAATGATTAGCTCCAAGTACCTCAATCTCTTCGAGATTGGGAACCAAGGCATAGTTGCGTAGGATTTAGGATGTCGAGTATGGAGTTTGATACAATTGAAAAGGTGCCATAGCCCAATGACGGAGTAAGCAAATCCAATTGATACATGCCCTTGGACGCCCCCCATGTAACCTTATTTTGGGTATTGGTAATTTAGCACAAATATTTCTGAAAATTGATAACGGCTTGGAGGCGAGTGGTGTGGATGATATAGTTGAGGTCCTGAGGAGAGAAGACATGATTTTGGAATACAATTGGCAGATGATAGATTTGCCTTGTACTAAACAATTTGCGATTTCATACGCAACAAATGCATTATTATGAATGTGACTATATAAGTATATATACACCAATCTCTAGGGTTATACCAAATTTTTAAACAAACACCAAACTTCTAAAGGCTATAAGATAAAAGATTTTTGAAAGCTACAGAGTCTAGGTCTGAGTGTAGTTTGGTTTTGTTATAATTTCAAAAAAATCAGACTGAACAAAATTTGACAATTTTTAGAAAAAGTAACTATTCGTTTATTTTGAGGGAGAAAAAACAATATATTATGTCTTGGTTGATGACCGAGCTAAATTACATGGGCACACAATCAATCCAAGTACATATGAGAGATTTGGAAAATGAAGAAGATGCAATGGTGTGGGCAATCATGTTCTTTTGACGTGGGACATGGATGCAAGAACCACAATCACAATCCTTCATCAATCTCTTGACCAAACAAAAGAGCAGGGCAAAATAATGAAATGTAAAAATCCAAATGCAAAGTCGTAGGTAGCTGGCGGGAATCGGTCTCCGCAAACTGGATGCTCATTCCATGTTCTTTAGCCAACAAAAGTCCTAGTACGAGGGCCATAGTTTCAGCTACAAGAACCTCTAGTTTGCCTTCCAATTGTCGGCCTTGAGCCATTATCACCTTGCCTTCATCATCACGAATAACCACTCCATAGTGGTCTTCTCCATCTATTTTTCCCTAATAATAATATAATAATATATAGGGGTAAGACGGTAAAATCACCCATTTTGTCGATCACTTTGTCAAGTGTTTCGTGCAAATAAAATTTTCCCTGAAATCAAGGTGTTCATATTTAGTTTGGTTAACTATGGTTATATAATAATGTATTTTTTTCAAAATGTTATTCAATCAAGTCACAATCTAAGGTTAGAAGATAAAAGTTTGTACTACGAAGGGGCAACAACACTGTTTTACTGTTTGGGTTCCATAGTTGTAATTTAGTATGTGCTTGATTTAGATTTTTTTGAGAATTGACATTGTGAAAAATGTTATTATTATTTTATTTTTTTAAGAGAGAATGTGTGATTGAAAATTAAGAAAAAGATGCAACTTTAAGTGTAAAGTTATTTTAATTGATAAATGTGTGGTTGAAAATGAATTTAGGTAAGAATTGATTAAGAATTGATTTTATAATAGACTATTTGACAACTATATTCTAGAAACGATCTAAAATAACAAGGCACTAGACGATGATGTAATATAATATCAGT
Source organism: Nyctanthes arbor-tristis (assembly GCA_963692815.1). Classification (NCBI taxonomy): domain Eukaryota; kingdom Viridiplantae; phylum Streptophyta; class Magnoliopsida; order Lamiales; family Oleaceae; genus Nyctanthes; species Nyctanthes arbor-tristis. The sequence continues at coordinate 66,841 of CAVNYN010201423.1, forward strand.
TATTGATGTAAGTAGATCATCACCTTATAAATCATAGGAGTGGTTAATATTATGCCACCAGACGTAGTGTTTGATCAAAATCAAACTTTACTTCTTGTTTTTGGGAATTTGGACCAAGAATTACGTAAAATAAATTTGGTTATGGTTAATTACACCTAATGTCTCGAACTTTTTAGGTATCTATATATCATGTTCCTAACCTTTAATTTTTCTTCAATGGCTCTTCAACCTTTAATGAAATCCTAAATTTAGTCCCTCTTGACGGAAAACGTCTAATTCGTTTGTTAAGTCAGGGGCATTTTTGGTAAAATATTAAAAATAAATATTTTAATTTAAAAAAAAAAGAAAATGGGAGGAGGCTAAAAGAGGTTGTCATTTCCTACAGTAGCACTTATTTCCAACAGCACTGGGGAGACTCCCCTCCCCTTTAATAGGCTTCCAAAAATGGCAGCAAGTGCTGACTCTCCCCATTTTTTTTAAATTAAAATATTTTATTTTTAATATTTTACCAAAAACAGACTTGACTTAACGGACAAATTAGACATTTTCGTCAAGACAGGTTAAACTAGGGAATTCATTAATGGTTGAAGACCCACAAAAGGAAATTAAAAATTAGAGACATGATCTATAAATACTTGAAAGGCTGGGAACGTTAAGTGTAATTAACCCATTTGGTTATTAGTTTTGGAATAAAAATTTTAACCAAACTATACAGGGCGTGATTATTGGTTTTAGTAAATATAACCTTTAGAAAATTTAGAAAAGTCAAACCAGATGGAACCAAATAGTTATGGCTTGGTTTAGTTGGCTACGTTTTATTTTGCCCTGCCCTAATAGAGTTTCTAAAAGGCTTTAAATACAATATTTCTTTTTATATTAAAAAAAAAGGCCTATAAGCTATTCCAAGAAGTCTATAATAATGTGTGTGTACATGTGTGTGTATATATATATATCTATATATATATATAATCTATTAGATATAGAAAATAATCTATTATATACAGTAATTTCTCAAAAGCTATATGCTACTCCTAAAAGGCTATAACATTGCCAATGAGGCTGAGGTATTAAGATTTAGAAGTTTTAGGTTTCATTTCCCTGTATGGGATATTTTTTATATATTATTGTAATATGTATTCTCTCTATACGCATTGTTGTATTGTTTTTTTTTTTTGAGCTGTGTTTGAATATGATATATATATATATCTATGCTCATTTATACTGTTATAATACAGATCTATAACGTCTCATTTACCCCAAATTTTGGGTTTGATTTGTAACATCTCCTTTGTATTGTTATATTATTAATTTTCTTGACGCTATGTTTCAGTATTATATATATATATATGTGTGTATGTGTGTATATCGATGTGCACTTTTAATGTTATAATATGGACTTGTAACATCTCCTTTACCCTGAAATTTGGGTTTGATTTGTAACATCTCCCCTACCCCAAATTTAGAAGGAAACCCAGGTTGCTCTCCAAGGGCCTCCCCAAAATTTGGGGAACTGGATTTTTTCCTATTTCTTATTTATTTTTAAGTCTAAAAAGTAAGATTGAAGTTAGTTATGTACAATATATTATGCGGAATCCGAAACAAAGTCAATATTAACCAATGAAAATAAAATTAGAAATAAGATATAAATAAAAATAAAGTACATACATACATACATAAACTAGTAATAAGTAATAAAGATAACAAAAATATAAACACAATACAGAAAACTAGTAATAAGTACTAAAAATGACAAAAATAGAAACACAATACAGCTCAGTTACTCCTTTCATCATAATTATATAGTCTATGTTACCTTTTCGAGTGTCCCAATTATATAGTCATATTTTCTTATTAAGAAGTTTAAAATTACATTATTCTATTTTATTAATTTATTCTCATTTAGTAGTTAGTTGAAACTATTAATTTTAAATTCTACTCAATGAATAAGGGTAAATTAGAAACACGGATTGCAAAATATATATTTCTAATACAATTCTTAATCCACATGAACTAAGAAAGTGAGCTATATAATTGGGACGGAAGGAGTTGATGTTACGAAAACAAAAAAATAAAAATGGCATTCTCGTAACTAGATCAACGGCATATCCGTAAATTTCTCGTTGCCAAATTCGTAATTAGTAGGCATTCACCAAAAATGGGGATGTCAACAGAGCTACCCAAAAATTTAAGGGTATAACTAGCAGTGTTCGCATCCTCTTTTGGGAGGATGAAATAGGGGGGCCTGGACCTCAAATTTAGGCAGGTGGAAATGTCCTAAGCCATACGAAATTTCTTGTCTAAAAGACTACTTTCATGTAAAAGACTAGTTTAAAATTTTTATTAAAATCGTAAACTAAAGTCCCTAGTTTGAAGAAGTCCTTACGCTTAAATTGGTCGACAATTTCCAAATACTGTCTACCCATTAGAGATATGACTCGAACCAAAGCTCTGATATCAAATTTTGGAGCTATACCGAATTTCTAACAAAACACGAAATTTTTAAAAGGCTATAAGATGAAAGATTGTTGAAGCTATAAGATACTTAATTTCTAAAAATCTATTAAGTTATTCCTAAAAGGCTATAATATTTATCTACTACATTATAAAGGAGCCAGTTGAGAAGACACTTGTCCGTTGCATGTCTTCCAAAACAACGTGGTTTAGTTGCTTCTTCTTCTTCCCCATTTGCCCTTTATTATACCTCATATACGACAGTCCTTTTTAAAGAAAGTTAACCTCTTCCTTATGGAGTGAAAAAGTATCACATGACCCCCTGTTATTGGTGGATTAGGAGGCGGGCTCTCTGATCCCTCAATAACAATGGGTCATGTAGTATTTTTTCACTCTATAAGGGAGAAGCAAGCTTTCCTTAGAATTTTTCCCATATACGAGCCTTTTATTTCAACATATACATAAAAAAGAAAACCATGTCTGACCCTAAAAAGCATCTGTAAGGACCCTGTCTAGAGAGGAAAGAGAGACAAAAATTGAGTAGGAATGGGAACCATAGTTTTTCTCTATTTTCCTTAAATTTTGTTTTTTCAATCATTTTTCTCTTCAATTACCTCTTGTGTTTTCATCATCATTTCTCATTTTCCTTTTACAAATTGACATTAACCTACATATTTTCTGCTATTATTTCATTGTCTTGAATTTTTTTCTGTCTCTCTCTTATTTTTCACTTTTCTCATTCTTTTTTCCCCCTTGTGCAGTTGTGCTTCTTTCCCGGACTTTTCAATAAACAATCATCTTTTCTTTATCTTTCTCCGCCACATCACCCTCAACCTACTCCATTGCATTGAAGATGCTCTGAGACTTTGTGACGTTGCTTCCCTATTACCCATAGGAGTCTTTTGTAGCGTCGTTTCGGCATTGCCGTGTACCTAACTAGAAGGGGTGATTGGCACTAAAATCTCTACCACTGGACATCATTGTGTAAATAGTCCATACCTTTATATTTTTGCCAATTTCACCCTTGCCTTCTTATTTTCTTTGCAAAATTTATCCATTATCTAATTTTTGTTTAATTTTCTCCAAATTTAAAAGTAAAAAGGAAAAAAAGAAGAAGAGAAAAAAGTAAAGAAAGTTCGAGATAAATTAGCACTGTTGATGAAAAAGTCGTTATTTTTAATTTTTTTTCAATCTTGCAAATTATTTTATTTTACTTACTTTTCAACAATAGTGATTATTTTGGTATTTTATTTGTATTTTGTTAAGTTTTGAACTATGATTACCAAAAAAAGGTTATAAAATTGGAGAAAGTTAAACACAAATGAATATCAAGGATGAAATGTGCAAAGGACATTATGAATGTGGGATGAAATTAGATTTGTGATCTCCTCCTAGTTTGGTGATGGGTTACAGGTGGGGCTGCCCAAAGTGCCTGGGCCCAGACCCATGGGGGGCTGCCATTCAGACACATGGAGACTGTCCAATGGTAGCCCTCTATGTCACCCGTCTGGCGGGATAGCCCACTAAATAGGTGCAAGAGGATCGTTTTTAGATGAAATTAGGGAAAAAATTCAAAGATCATCTGTATAATACTGTCCAAAGGACCTAATGTGTCAATTACCTAAACTAGAAGCTGGCATCATCAATTTCGAAGATCAACCAACATCTTTTTCTTCACTGGTCATCACTTCACTTTTTTGCCCTTTCAATATGAGTTTTTCTAATGAACAACATCTGGCTCCTTAATCAGAGCCAGATTCCAATAAGATCCGACCAAGTTATATACACTCATGTAATTTGGACTGATTTCTATTGGCAATATAACTTTTTACAACTAGCTAGATCTGATTCATTAGAAATCATACTTTCAATCTTCCCCTCATTTTTTTTCCTACTAATCCAAAGCCATTCTTGTGCAGCGTTTGTTCTTTTTTTTTTTTTTTTTTAACCATAGTTGGCACAACTCGAGGCCTTGTTACTATCCTCAATCGAAAAATAATGTTAACTTCTTTTTGCCACAAATTGACAATTCTGTAACGTTTATTCACCATAAGTAATTGTTCGTTATCCTAACTAGAAAGATATATATATTTTTGAAATAATTTTCTTTACACAATGCTTGAGTGCTATCTCTCTCGACTTTTGCTTTAATTTTTTTTTTCTTTTTCTCTACTGGCTTTTACTTTAATTTTTTTTTTAATTCGTTAAATGATTCTTTCTTTGAGTGGCTTTCTTATGAAGAAATTATATTCAGCTAAATGATTAGGCTCCGATAATGATTTCCACCCCCGGGGGCGGGGGGGGGGGGGCTCCAATAACGTGTGAAGTTACACTTTTTTTCTTCTGTAACAATTTTTTTCAATTTCTAGCCCTTTCACCAATTTCATCAAATTTTGTCAAACGCGGCCTAGCTGAGTTTGTTAGGAACTGAGAGGTAACATGTTCATGAAAATGAGAAACTTATTTCAAAAGAAAAAAAAATGAGAAACTTAGTTCTAATTAGGTCTGGGAGTTCATTTTTCAGTTTCGGTTAGTGGAAGGACTCAAACTGAACCGAAAAATTCGGTTTCAGTTACAATTCGATCTTATTAGTTTTAAAACCGAACGATTTCGGTATCTTTAGGTTTTTTATTCGGTTTTTATATTTAACAAATTTACACTTTTACTAAATGAAAAAGTGAATTTGCCCCAAAAAAAAAAAAATTTGAAAAGTGAAAATAGATTTTTATAGAAAAATATTTTTGATATTACTAGAAAAAATATTGAAACTATAATAAAATTACAAAAACAACACTAAAATTGAAAAATTGTCACCAAATTATTTAAAAAATTGCAATAGATTTTGAAAAAATAGGCTCTAAACTAAGTTCTACTATAAGTCAATTGTTTTCAATTCGATTTTCAGTTTTAGACTGAAAACCCAAAAAAAAAAAAAAAAATTGGTTTTCGGCTTCTGTTTCAACTTTTTTCGAAAAACCCAAACGGTTTCAGTTTTTTTAGTTCGGTCTTGGTTTTGGTTTTTTGTCCACCCCTAGTTCTAACCAATTATTTATCTTCCTGAAATTGAGAGGTAACAGGTTCATGAAAATTAAAAATTTTCTATTACTCAAATTTCATTCTTAGCCATGGCCACTCCACCCTTGTTTCCCAAAGAGGACTAGCGTGTGGGAAGACAAGGAAGTTTAACAAGGTAAATAATAGGATTTCAATTATAATAGGATTGTATTTTATTAGTCAAAATAGTACCAATTAAACAGTTGATAGAATCTGATATTGTACTACATGGATATATGAAAGTTGAGAATAAAGTAGGAAAAAATGAGGGCAAAATTATGCCAAATTTGAAAGATTAGAAACGTAGAGTGAAATTACTCAAATGTTATTCTGATTTTGCCATTTTCTAACGTACATAGTAATGATAATGTGGACGGTATGGGTCGGGAAACCCAATCCCCATCCCCTCTCCCGTTTAGAAATCCCCATCCCCCATCCCACCCCGTTCCCATTTAATTCGCCCTGTCCCCATTTGATTCGGGCGAGGACGGAACCGGGACAGAAGAGTCAGGGATGTCATTCATCCCCATTCAATATATACAGCTACTCAATTTTTTACAAATTCAAATGGTAAGCAAATAGGACATTTTTAAAATTAGACTGCCGATCAAATTACAACAAACGGCAATCAAAGTACAATAAAAAAAATCATTCAAACATCCACTCAAGGTTTAACTAAAAGATCAGATCATTTATTGTAACAAAAATATTATTATTAATATATTTACATTAAACAAAACTTTTGCATAACCCAAAACTACACCGCTTTAAGAAATTTTAAACAATGTAAGAAGACATTCTATAATAAGATTCAATATCTAAGATCTTCCAACCAATTGAAAGAAAAATGAATATATGGCATTTTAACGTCTTAAGCACAAATGGTTATTTTAAAGCTAGTGGCAAAGTCCTCAATACATTATTGATAAATTAAAATTAAATTAACAAAACACTAAATTGGTCTGGATGATGATCCCAGTCGAGTCCCCACTTCAGGAAATCCTTGCTCCCCGTTTGGGCCGGTTTTTCATTGAGTTCGAGTATTCCCTGCCCCGTTGCCATCCCTAAATGTGTCGCTTTAATGGAAAATTTTACAAAATAGAGAAAACGTGTGGATTTGTGACATACTTGAGACAAAATAGAGGAAAAACAAAGAAAGGGGACAAAATTATGTCGAAGTTGAAATATTGGAGATAAAATGAGAGAAAAACGAAAGATATGGACATATTGTTTCAAAGTTGAAAATTTGGGTACGAAAAATGAAAATTACCCAAATTTATTTAAAATGATGGACTTTCCCCATTCAAGAAAATAAAGAAAGATAACAATTTTTAACGTTTATGTACCAGTTTTAAGGAGATCGGAAGAGCGTCGTGTAGGATGCTCGTTAATAGCAAGAACTCATGTGCCTTTTGATTCCATCAATGCTTGGCAATATAAAAGGTTTAACGGAATTAAAGGGAGAAGTAAACAAAAGTATTCAGACCGTAATGTAATGGGAGCTCCTAATTTTCACAAAATTTCGCAAGTCAAATAGGGAAATGCTACATAAATTCGTAATCTTTCAACGGTTAGATTTCTCAGCATCCCTTACTATGGGAGGGCGACGACTTTGTCAAAAATTGCCGGCTTTAAGCCAATCGGAAATCATCCTTCAGACCCAGAAAAGTCATCGGAAACCCCATCTCAGAAGTTGGCATCATCGACCCAAAAACCCTCGTCATCATCGAATTCAAGATCTCCCTCAGAGAGGAGTTGGTCTGCGTATATGATTCTCTCCACCAACCCACCCCTGAAGACCTACGTCGGAGTCACCAACAATTTCTCACGCCGGTAAATCCATTTCTTCTTGTTCAGCTGTGTTCCTGTAGCTATTTTTGCACCAAATTTGAATTAGTACCGGGATGGCGCCGCTAATGTTTGTATACATATGTCCTATGTAGTTGTTCTGATTGAGATTTCTGCGTTTTTGAATTTGGTGCATCCTCTACTCGTAACTGATATTGGTGAATATATAATAACTCAATATTGAGTGAGAAAAAGTACCCCTTTCGAATGTTAACCGAGTACTGGAGTTATCTATTCTGTCGGATATCAGATTAGAGTATCAACGTTTCTAACATGGCCCTTTAATCAGCTTCCAGTTGCTCTCTGAAGGTGGTTGATTTTCTGATGTTGAAACCGGCTTCTGCAGTCATTACCTGCGTCTATATAACCTTGTTATTGTTTCCTCCTGTATCTATGCTGAAACATTTGAGTTTATTAGTTTTCCAAAAATATTGTGTCTTTCTGCTACTCAAAGAGAAACTAATTAGTTCAGAAAATACATTGAGCTGCAGCTAGCAGTTTGAAGCTCGCTTTAGCGGGCTTGACCGATAGTGAAAACAACACCCAATGTCCGTTTTTCGTTACACATAAAGCGCAATGGTATAGCAGTCAACATTGATAATTTTACTTACGCCTGCAATTTTCCCGCTCAATATGCGAATGGTCTTTTTTACTATTCAAAATTTGCAATTATTTTTACACTTAACTCACCTAATCTGTTCTGTTTCTGGAAATACCTTTTGGGGGCCCTGGGGCCAGGGGAATTTGGGTTTTTTTTTTTTTTGGGGGGGGGGGGGGGGAGAATAATGAGC
>CAVNYN010201425.1:0-12140 GCA_963692815.1 Nyctanthes arbor-tristis
TTGGGATTACCAACGGAAATAGTAATGATAGTTCGTTAGTAATCTACAACAGAATTGAAGTTGTTGGTAATTTGCAACATAAAAGATCATTGGAAATTATGTTACTATGTAATTCCGTTAGTAATTTTCAAACGGAGAAAATTGTTGGCAATCCGTTGGAAAATTACCAACGAGACAAATTTCGTTAGTAATTTTACCAGCGGGGGTTTTACCAACGGAATTTACCAACGGAAAAAGTTTGTTGCTAATTGCGGTTTCCAACAAAAATCCTAGTATCACCAACGGAAATGTTCCTTACTATTGCCTCTTTTTCTAGTAGTGAACAGTCACACGTGTGCTACATGATATGATGACAACATGTATAATTATGCACAACATGATTATCGAAGATAAGCGTGGTCTACATGCACTGATCTCAGAGTATCGTGAGGCATCTACTCCGGATGTGGAGATGGCTCCTCATTATGATGAGCGATTTCAAGAATTTTTGGAAGATGTTGCATAGTATTTGATCGAGAGCATTCTGTATATCTATGATGCCTGTGTATGTATTGAGATAGTTATTTGGGTATGCGGTACCGTTATATTCCTTCATCCAATGATACTTGAAATTTTTAGGTAGAAGGAAGATTTTGATCTCTTTGGTGAAGGGAGATTTACGACTGTAAGTAGGTTATGCCTGAGCATTCTATTTCAGTATGTTAGTCACACCTTGCTGAATCAGAGGAGTTAACTCCCCCGTCATTAGAGTGACAATATTCGGCTCTGCTGTTTGATTGTCCTCGTTCCCAAAGGTATTGGTGGTGACGGGATGAGGTTGTACTTCTGGTGTTGGCATGGCCTGCCTCTGCAATAGATGGTGTAGCTTATCAACTTGACGTTGCAAAAAGGATATGATAACATGAGGTCAATCCTCAATGGTATCAGCTGCTGAAGAAGTGCTTTGACCTATCGCGTCGGTAGTAGAGGCAACTTGAGGATCATCTCTTGAGAGGGCAATGCCATCATGTTGGGGCTCGCGGCTCGTAAAGCCAGGTCCTGAGAGTTGATTACGGGTATGATGGGTACTGACTATGGCTTTTTGTCAATTCCCATAGACGGCGCCAATGACGAAGTTAAAATTTCGGGTGACCTGGATGACGGCTTGATCTCCTCCCGAGTGCAGCAACCTATAAAAAAGGCCTCAAGGGATGACCTTAAGACCCTTACGGTGTGGGAATAAGTGCTTGTAGGAGAGAATAAAGAAAAATATAAAAAGTAAAAATGAGAGTAGCTTACTTCTTGGGAAGAGTGCTAACCTTTATTTATAGAAAACTAAAAACAATATAACATAATAGTACCATAATGGGCCTGTGGTTGGGCCCCCTTGCTCGAACCAATATAGGCACATTAAGAAGACGAAGGTCTGATTCTCGTTAGTTGGATTTTACCCTCGTCAGAGTGTATAACTAATTAGTTTCAATATATAATAGTTACTGAATACTTGAAAATATAGAAAATATAAAGTGGATAAAACGTGGGGTTTTAGAGTTTATAGGTTGGAGAAGTTTTGTGAAATAGTGTTTTGAAGTTGTAGAACTGTAAACTAGAGTTTTCTTATTGGAGATGACGTAATTCATGCAAACAGCCATAAGCAATTGGAACGCTTTAAACTCCACTCGTTCTCTATAAAATTCTCTGATTTCAGTAAGCATATATGGGGAATTTCCTTCCTTTTTTTCCCCATATCCCTTGCCTTATCAATTTCGAATTTGGGACTCTGCGGGTTCTCTAAACTTCTTCGAAATTAGTAACCATATTTGGGTTTCTGGTTCTGTAACTTCTCTGAATTCGGTAATCATATTTTGTTTGCTTCTGCTTTCATTTTGTTCCTTTCACTTGTCAATTTTGAATTCGGAATTCTGCTGCTTCTCCAAATTCAGTAACCATATTTGGGTTTGCTTCTTGTTTTCATTATTTCCCTTCGCTTGTGAATTTCGAATTCGGCATTGCTTTATCAATTGTCGTCCTCCTCACAACTGCCGTCAATAACCACTAAGTACGTATTTGGGTTTGCCGTCTTGTTTTCCCTTCCTTTTCCTTTTCCTTTTCCATTTCTTTTTTTTTTTTTTCTTAAGTTTCCTGATTCCAATTTACCGTTGCTAATTAATTTGAAAAATTCTGTCTTGATTTCTTAGAATACATAATTTTCGCATTTTTTAATCTAGTGATAATGGTATGCGGTTTCTGTTTTACAAAATTTACCATATTGATTTTTTGGGAACACAGTTCGATCAAGAGCAATGTAAGCATGCATGCCTAGATATTTTTACATAGTACATTTATACAGAAAGCATACACTTCACATATATTCATACATATATGCTTCAAAGTATATCTATACATATCACATAGACCTGAAGATGTGTCTCTTGGTGACATGATTGCTCACTCAATCTTATGAATTTTTTTATCTACATAGTATACATTATCAGATGCATTGCTAGGAACCCAAAAGAACAAATTCCATCATCTGAAATATTGGGTTTTCTGCCAATTCAACTAAAAACTGGGGAATCTGACATCGAGATCGCATTAGGTCCTTTGAAGGTGTTTTTCCTATTCTTTTTTTTTTTTTTTCTTTATTTGTTTTTAAAGGTGGGGTGGATCATATGCGCAAGAATTAGCTCAGGAATACCTCTATGTAATTAATGATCCTTGCCTTAATTCTCTGAGAATCTATCCACAAGACAACATCTTCAAGTAGCTAGTTCCCTGATATGTACATTTGGTTCCAAATTAAATGCTTATAGACACAAGTATGAATTGTAGTCGGAAGCAATTTTTTCGTTCAACTGATATGGTGCACAAAAGGAGTTTAATGTTTTCATTGTGTTTATGTGTTTGAGAATAGGAGTTATTTGTTCCCACTTGGAGAATGGAGAATTACTTCTGGCAATTATAATAATTTTGTGTTGTTGCGAAATTCAGCTATTTTTCCGGTATTTATATTTTAGGATGGCACTAATAATTTAATATTCTAATGACACGTTCCATGGGATGATTGGATGTTAGTGGCCACTGTTTAATTAAGAAGAAAACGGAGTTAAAATATTGTCATTATTGACCCAGTGAATAAAACATGTGAAATTTTCTTTCATCACTATTTTTTGTTGTAAGAAATGGAAAAATTGGTCACTTTGGAGCTAATATTTTGGATTGATTTGTTGATACCTGATGCTAATATGGTATTATTAGTTTGAAATTTCCATCTTGATTTCTTAGAATATGTAATTTCTTCAACCCAAAAAATCCAAATACAGCTGAGCCATCACAAAAGTAAGATAACAGATGGATGAGGAAAATCCTTTTATTGTAATTGTAATATATATATATATATATATACGGCTCTTATCCCAGTATACATACGTACCCGCGAAATCATGGCTTATTTGTCGGTTTCATTTCATCAATGTATGTGGCAAAAACTATTCAAAAATTTTAATACACCCTCAAGAGGGTTTGTTAATGCATCCCGTGTCCATATATATTAAAGTGATCATCCATGTATTACCACATAGGTATGGGGTATATATTAGCATGCCCTTATGAGAATATATTAAAATTTTTGTTGAAAGCAAAGTGATATAATAACTATTCTTCAATCGGTTTGGATATGCAAATAAATGCAACATCACTTGAAGTATATTGACTATGAATCTTAAGATAACCGAAGACACTACCAAACCGTCATAGAGGAAAATGCTACATTTACGACATAAAAATAATATTTAACAACACTTAAGAAAACAATCTTATAACATATTGTGAGCGCCACCTGCAAAAGTTGAAATCTATTGTGAACGCCACTTGCAAAGGTTGAAATCTAACTCACAACACGAGGCCGAAAGTTAGGAACCACGTTAATTAGTTTCCTCAAGCTAAAATTAACATTTTCAAACTAATTAAAAAGAGATAATAGAATATGTGACCAATGGATGAAAACAACAATATATGTAATACTAGTCAATTTTATTATCTTTATTATCAATGTAATTTAGTTTTACAAATATATGTAAACGGCAAAATATGATGTATGTAATTTTGTAGTACGTGCTTAACGTTCTCGCTTAATGACTTAAACGTATTATTTACATATTCTTAGTGCTTGCTTAGAGGAAAATTTATCAAATATTTGGCACACACTATAACTGCATTGAAAATGGTGCAAAAGGAAAAAGAATTGATAGAATGCTACATAATATACAATTAATAAATAATAGAAATTTAGGGATATAACTTACGTTTGCTTTCATGACAATCTTACTGTATACAGTGGCGGATTTAGACTTTTCTAATAACACGGGCTACAATAAAAAAATATTTAATTGACTAAGAAATTTATTAATTAAAAATAGAAATTTTATATAGAAAAAACATATATATATATATATATATATGTTTTTTGTGAACACGGGATCCGCCAATGCATTGTGTAGTTCATATAACTACGCAAAACTTATTTTGTGTTTCGAAATATTTTAATAGTTATTTTGCTTCTTCTCTGTTATTTAATGTTTGTATTTTTTTTTATTCTATTCTATTAAATAAATACTAGCCTATAGATAACATTAATCAATGTGTTTGGCAACTATTTTAAGCAAGTTTAAACCAAATTTTGTTTAAATTTTAGGGTAAATTTCACAAAAGTCCCCAACCTTTGCATTTTGAATCGCCTGAGTCCCTAACTTTTTTAACACGCTGAGTCCTCAACCTTTCATAAATACGTACAAAAGGTCCTTACTAATGGAATCCATCCGACATTCCATTAAATTGTTAACGAAATAACTTTTATACTCTTATCCTTTAAATTAAAAAAAAAAGAATTTAAAAATTAAAAAAATGAAAAAAAAAAAAAGAAAAAAAACTGAAAGGGAGACTGCCATTTCTGACAGCTGAAAGGGGGAGTCCCCGGCCCCCCTTTTTGGACTGGAAATGGCAGATGAGGAGGGGGAGACTCGCCCCTTCACTGCCATTTCCAGCAACTGACTGGCAGGCAGAAAAAAGAAAGGGAGACTTCTGCCTTTCCAGTTGCCGGAAACGACAGAACAAAGGGGTTTCTAGCAGCTAAAGGGATGCCGACAATGGTAGGCAGATAAAATGGGAGAAGACTCGCCCCCTTCCCGCGGCTGGAAATGGCAACAAACTTTGCTACCATTTTCAGCTGCTCCCTGCCTGCTTCAGTTTTTTTTTTTTTCCTATTTCATTTTTTTAATTTTTAAATTCTTTTTTAATTTAAATATAAGAGTATAAAGGTAATTTGGTTAACAATTTAACGGAACTGTGGATGGATTCCATTAATAGGGGTCTTTTGTGCTTATTTATGAAGGGTTGATAACTAAGCGCGCTAACAAAAAGTTAGGGGTCCAGGCAATTCAAAGTGCAAAGATTGGGGACATTTTGTCAAACTTACCCTAAATTGTATTACATATCATCATTTTATTGGTTCACTATATTTGAAAAAGTAACTTTTACTTTTATGAAAAATACAATAAAACAAAAAACGATATCACATGGTAAAAATTCAAACCAAACTTAGTTAAACTATTTAAACAGATTTAAAGTAGTTGTCAAACACATTGGCCAACCTAAAATGAACATTTGATACAATGTCATAATGGTTATATGCATGGCTAACGAGAATACTAATAAAATATCTTAGACTCAAATAAAATTAATTATCATTTTATATTTACTTTATTTAAAAAAAAGAAAAAAATCTTACGGTTGGTAAAACCCACGGGGAAGCGGTATGCTAGTCATTAACCACCCCCACCCCAATCCAACCCGAACTAGATACAATTTTACCTGGGTCTGCATATTGCATTATGAGAAAATCATCACCACCAAACGAATAACTTTAGACCAACAAGTTGAGGATATAATTAAGAGATCGCGACCAACACATAATAGTGACACCAAACCCGATCACCTTTTAGTATGACAAGCAATTTTGCATTGATGAATTATAATACACCTAAGAGAACAATTGGTTCATTGCCAAAACCTATACAACAGCTTTTCCTTCACAAGTGACTTACAGGCTAAAAGTAAAAGAGCAAATAGACATTATAATCTTTGCTACTGATTTCTAAATTTACCCTTGTGCAAACAACTTATAATGTCACTTATTTAGAGGAAGGATCAAGCATCTCTATTGAGCAAACTTCGTTTAGCAATCTTTTCAGATAGGCGAGAATGAAACCAGATGATCAATAGTATCTTGTTGGAAATAGTAGGGGAAATTCATCATATTGTCCTGACGACCCGTATTCCTTGGCCATGGTCTCAAGTGATTCATAAACGTGATACATAGACCATCTATTGCTGGGGTGAGAAACAATGCAATTAGATGCGATTCTCAAGAACTGCACGATATCTTCCTCATAACCCATCCCACACAAACTTTTGTCAATAGCATCTCTGATCTGACCAGAATCCGAGAGCTGTTTTACCCAGTCCACTATATAACCTTTAGAATATCCTTCTCCACCCCTACTGACTTCAAAAGGTTTTCGCCCCGTTGCCAACTCAAGAAGCACTACCCCGAAACTATAAGCATCCCCCTTACGAGAAGCAGAGTACTCGGGAGCTACATATCCAATTTCACCTAATCCTCCATTGATGAAACAGCTCTTGTTAGAATCTAAAGAAGTCACGAGTCTTGCCAAACCATAGTCCGTAAGCCTAGGATTAAATCCTCGTCAAGGAGAATAACGTTGGAGGTAAAATTTTGGTGCAATATGGGAGGATCACAACAATGATGAAGCCAAGCAAGGCCATATGCAGCACCCAAGCTGATCCTTAACCGAGTTGGCCAGTCTAACGCACCTGCATTACGTCTCAAAATTGAGCTCAATGTCGCATTTGAGAAATGCTTATACACCAAGAACTTCTCCTCCTCCACCAAACAAAACCCGAGTAGAGGCGCCAAATTGGGATGCCTAAGTTGTCCTAACCTATTCATCTCTGTCCTGAACTCTTTCTCCCCCATCCTGCACTTACTTAGCCGCTTAATTGCAAGTATTGAACCATCCCGCAAGTCCGCCTTATAAGTGGTGCCTGTCCTAGTCGAGATTATAATATTTTTCGAGCTAAAATCATTTGTGGCTGCTAATAAATCCACCAACCTTACCTTCACAAGTGGTTTCTGAAACAAGGTAACTTGTATAAGCTTGTGAGCACTCAATCTTTCAACCCACCTGCTGAGTTCCTTCTCCCCTTCTTCAATTCCATGCCTTTTCATTTTTCTTTTACTAAAACACCACCACCATAAACCAAAACCATACGAGAGAGAACTAATGGCACCTAATACCCCGGCTGTGATAAAATCCTTCATACTCAAACCACCGATAAAATCATTCATGCTCAAACCCCCACATTCTCCCAGAGAACCTCCACAAAGTCCACTATTCCCACTATAATCAAGCTCTAAATTATAATTAAACTCGGGTACCCGACCAGATAAATCATTATTCGCAACAGTAAATCTTTTCAACCTCCCAAAACTCGAAATCTGAATCGGAATATTACCAGACAATTGATTACCATCCAAAATCAAATTATTTAAATACACGCAGTTCGCCAGATCAGCCGGAATTTCACCAGTCAATCCATTATGGGATAAATCTAAAGTAACCAAGAAAGGTAACCACTTACAAATTTGAGGTGGGATTGAACCGGAGAAATTATTACTGGAGAGATCAAGGTTCAGCAGGCTGTGGCAGAACTGGAAAGAATCCGGGATTCTTCCGGCAAGGCCGGAGTCCTTGAGTTCAAGGCCAAAAATCCGATTTTCACGGTCATCCCAGCACGAAACCCCTTCGAAACTACATAAAAATCCAACTGTAGTATTCGAAAATCTCCATGAACTCAGCGTCCCCTGCGGGTCAGTCAACGAATTTTTCACTTCCCGCAAGCACTTGACAGCATCTTCTGAGAATACCCAGCTTGAAAATAGCAAGAAAATGAAACAAGTGAATATGGAGCTGAAGAGAGAAGGAAGCATAATTATGGATGGAGGTGAAGAAATTGGTGGGTTTGCATGAGGGTCTTCTGCTGAATGATGATTATATTACCTGGGAATTTTTCGTGGGTTTTTTAACGTAAAAAATGAGTTGGGAATTTTGGGTTGACTGACTTCAGTCCGTAGTAAATGTGGGTTGACTGACTTCAGTCCGTAGTAAATGGGTTGTAGACGACGAATATACAAACATACGTACATTAATTAATGAATTAATTTATTTATGGACTCTACTCAGTCAGTGTGGGAGATAGTGTTGGCCGCTATGATCCCCGACTATCTTTTGGCTTTATACTATTCTGCTAGTCTGGATAATTTTTCATTCACATCTTTTAAAGTAACAATAATTAATTTTCATTTCAATAAGGATTTGACTTATTTCAAACTGTTTTTCATAATTAAACTTTCTCCTAAAATTCGGGGGTAAACTATTGCAGTGACCCGAAATTTTTGAAAGTTTATCGTTCAACTTTCTATGTTATTTTTAGCAACTATTTTAGATCGCAATTAGAGCATTCATCTAACTGAACTTCAGAAACTTATTTAAAAGACAAATATTGAATTTTTATCATTTTCAAATTCGAGTCCAATTTAGCCAATTAAGTTGATTAGCCGAGTTTTAGAGTGATTTAATAAAAAATAATCTATATTGAGCTTAATTGGATTATCAGCCCAATTAAATGATTTAAAATAATAGAAAATTGATTTTTCTTCATCACAATAAAACTGCACACACGATTTTGAAATGGGTGATTATACTACTATTTTTACTAAGTACACCACTAATTTAAACTTTTTACTTATTTACTAAAAAGGTCATCTATTAAATGACTTAAACAACCATTGATATATATACACTTAAAATTGCTAGGAACACCACAAAATAAGAACATTTTACACACGCATCCTCACAACTTATTTACCACACAATCCTTTACATATTGATAAGATTTTGAAACCTAATCAATATTTATTCACTAGAATCACACTTCATGACTTTCTAATACGCCTTTGAACAACACTGAGTAGCAATTCAAAGAAAGAAGATGAAGAGTTGAATGGAAATGGCGGAATAGTTTCATCTTTTCTTTTAGATTTTCCATTAGAATTTATTTTTTATTGACATTAGACATTGTAATTTAAAGGAATATTGTAATTTTTTTTTTTAAAAAAAGAGCAAACTGATCGAACCGATTATTATATTGATCAAGAATGAGAAAAAGGGGAAAGGAAATTATAGAAAATTAAGAGGATTGTTGTGTACCGTATATATGTTTTCTTTTTGTTTTTGTTTTATTCTATTTTTACTTTTAAAATTTAGGGTTATATTGGTAACAAAATGTACAAAATGTAGTTTACTTATTAAGATTGCATTTAGATGGCAGTGAAATGTATATTGTGGTGTAGTTAATAATAAGAGTGGTGTAGATATAATCACTCTTTTGAAATATATATATATATATATTAAATGACAGTTATCCGTCACAATTAACTGATTTGTCTGGCACAATTAGAGATTTTCTCAATCTTTTCAGCCTAAAAATGGGCTTCGTAAGACTTCTCAATCTGAAATATCTATAATAATAAATAAATGCAATAATTAATTTATCATTATCTTAATTTTACATGTCTAATTATTATTATTATTACTATTACTACTACTGCTGCTACCGCAAAATCATGCTACTTTAAGGATTATATTGTTTATTTACCAAAATAAAATATTAATAGGATATTAAGGGTTCTTTCTTAGAATAAAACAAGATATTATTTGGGTTTTTGGGGTTGGTATTGTCTTATGGGTATGCAATTTTTTATTAAAATGATATCAAGAGGATATGGGTATCATGATACAAACCCGATAAGCAATATTAGACCATTACCTAATATTGTTAAAGAAGGTAGATGATTTAAAAAGTAAATTATAATAAAAACAAACTAGGTGTTTTATCTATAAAAATATTCGTCAAATATTTTTTTTAAATTTACGTGTATATAATTGTACAAAGTAATAAAAAATTCATAAAAATAAAAAATCTAGCACTAAAATAACTATCTTACAAATTTTTCTAATTTTTAATTGTCTTTCAAAAATTTTTGTAGATAGTCTTAAAGATAAAAAAAAAAAAAATAGATCAATTTTGGATGACAAATTTTGTCATCTTAATATTTTTTTATCATTTTAATTATTAGACCTCTAAATATTGTTATTCTAAAATCATGTTACTTTTTTAAATATTATATTGTTTATTTATTACATTAAAATAATATATTATGATACCTACACATAATAAAATGAGTTGTTGTTATTATTATCCAATTAAAAAGATACTAGAATTCTCACATATGCGTTACACGGGGAGAACAACATTAATAAGAAATTTAAACAAAAATATATATTTAGTCTCTATAAAATATATATTAAAAATGAACAATGTAGAAAAATACAAATAAGTAATAATTTGAAGTATAGAACTTCATCTAGTCCAAAATATTTTTCAATTTATCAATTCTGTCCCCGTTAAATTCCCCTTGAATAAGTAATAACTAGATTTTTCACCAGTGTATTAGAGATTTACTAAAAAAATCATACATAAAAAATAATTTAATAAAAATTTAGATACTTGATGTCATAAAAGAATATAAAAACTATGACATCTACAAATGTAATTTGTATTGTAAAAAGAAGTCTTGGATCAAATAGTATCAGAATCTTTCATACAATAACAAAATTTGTCACATGCATCTGGTCTAGATAGAATTTTTGCTTAAATGATGCGATCTCCATGTCTTGAGATTATAAGTCTCGTACCACTATACAATGTAGTTGAATGATAAAAATTCCGTAACAATATACCAAGAGTACTAATCATTAACTTCGACTTATGGCCAAAGATTTTAGAGTATCGTATCGCATTCAAGAATTCAGATTTTTAAAGATTTTTAGTAGAAGTTGTTAAACTATGATGAAATGATAGCATGACGATCTCTAGGATGCATGACAATCAGTTAAAATTTATTTAAAATTATATGCTTTGTGAACGCTAAAATTATTTTTCTATTTTTCTTCTTACGTAAAATGTGTCACTTAGAGTAATTATTTTCTTATTATTTGAGACTATAATTTGATGATGATAAGGTAATAATATAGTCTTAATAAAATGACATTCTTGTAATTACATATAACTTTGGTGATATAATTGTTGAAAATAATTAAAGTGGAGAGACCTAATTCCTATTAAATTAAAGTTCTTGATCTAATTATTGAGAACTAAATATCATTTGTCCATTTGCAAGTACAGAAAAAATTTAGTGACATTCGATACAATTAATATTGTCATAATTTATGTTTCTTTTTTCCTTAGTGACAACAGAAATAAAAAAAAATCTCAGATAATTAATAAAATAAAAGAGATTCATATAATTCACATTGACAATAAATTTTAATAGCAGAATTTGGGTTGTGAAGACAGCCAGCAAGAATATTAAAAGATAATGTAGTTAATTGGATTGAACTCATAGAGATAAACCCTAAAAAATTCACATGACACAACCCGTTTTATTCATGTATGTATTTATGCATGATTGCATTGTAGTATTGTAAAAGTAAATAATATTATATTTTATATTGTACATGTGCCTACTTTAGACAAAAAGCTGAAAATGAAAATAAAGTATAAATATCATTAAATATAACAAACAAAGTCTCTTAAAAGACGAAATACCAAGATACCTAAAAATATCATATAACATCGATGTCATTGCTAACGGTGAAGCCGAAAGAAGTCTCATCCATGCGTTGTATAGATACGTGTCATCAGATTTGTATAACAAAATCAGTAAATATACAATTTTGATTTAGTATTTGACGTGTTAAACAAATATTTTATTAATAACATATTAATAATTACCCGTTTATATACTTGATTAATATTTTACTATATTTTACTTTTAAATTGTTTAACTTATTTAATATTATTAGTTAATCGTCTAATAATATGTATCAAACATGTAATGTACATACCCGTATTCGATCGATACCTGTTCAGATAAAAATTTTCATACCTATATAAGAAAG
>CAVNYN010201429.1:0-50000 GCA_963692815.1 Nyctanthes arbor-tristis
CATTTGGTTAAGTCTATCAAAAGTTTGCCAAACAGTAAGCCTACTTCCTCTCCAGGTAATTCTAACTCCTTATGCTCAGCTCTCTTCATCTCATGCCCTCTAAAAAAAGATGCCTCAAAAGAGCCAAACAAAATCCAGATGCGTATACGCATCTTTTTTCATTATGTAAATAGCCTAATGTCAATGAACTACTATCCAATTCAACTTTCACACACAAGGGACATGAAAGGTAGCCCATATACTTCTTTTATTAGTATTCTAAAAGAAATCAAATGGATCCAGCTCTCCCACCCAAAATTACATATTCATCTTTCTAAACAAATCAGGAAGTAGGCTCAGTACAGTTTCGATACAATGAAAACCCCTTAAGATTGACTAACAACACGAAAGAGCTTAGAATAAGCTAATTCCAGCAGGATTGGCTGTTGAACATATTAACAATTAGTGCAAAAAAAATTCTAAGGTTCTAGAAACGCTTGGCAGGAATTCAGCTGAATACTTACGAAAATGCTAAAGTTAAGCTGTTATACCAACATCTTCAGCTGACAATACACCATCTAAATAGAACTTGAGTAGATATCGTGATATGTTTGATCCTTGGGTGTCTTGGCCAATTATCACATTCGCTAATATTTCATATGGGTAAAAAGGAATAGGGTTCTTTTCGGTATGAAATGAAGAACGTGGAACAACAATCTGGAAATCCATATTGCACTACGAGAAAAGAAAATACATACATTTTCCATTCATAATCTATTCATCCATTGTCGTACCAAAATACAATAATCACGAAATTCACGGAAAACAAAAACGAAAGCGAGAATTGAGATAAAATTTAAAAGAAATCAAGTCAAATCATAAGCGGAATTCCATCTATTACACCAATTCAAAGTAAGGATCCAAAAACCCTGGAATATAATCGAACAAATTATATTATACATGAATAAAAGTGCAAGAAACTTCGCCCTACCATATTCAACCGGCAGATGCTCCTCAATTTGATTTTCCGTGCCACTTTCTCTGCGTGTGCCTCAGAGAGAGAGAGAGAGAGAGAGAGAGATTTATAGTATGGCGGGAATGATTGAGGAGAGTGGCCGCCTTATGGTGTAGTTTTTTATTTGGTTTTGAATAAAAAATGGACGGGGTTGGGGTTTGCAGTTTGGTATAAACGGTTTTCATTTTTGGTCCTCCTCTAATTTATTATTAGATATTTAGTCACTCATCTATTTAAAATATCACGTTAATCCATCATATTTTTACTTATGGTCTCATTCTTTTTCAACGATGCAAAATGTTCTCAGCTTAAGAAACCGATTGGTACAAATTTACGTGTCATTTATGTGATAAATTGAAAACTAATTAGAATACTATTATTTCACGATGAAAACCGACTACGAAATTGTAAAAAAATAATAGAAGAGTGGACTCATGCCCAGTCGAGGTGCCCGGGCAAGGTAAGCCCTGACCCTTGTATGGTGGGGCCCACCACCCTTGTGAGTGCCACGGGCAGGGGATGTGGGAGCAATTCTTAATAGGAGAGCAATTTAAAAAAGAACACAGTGACAAATAATTGTGACGACTGATAAATATATATAAATTCTATTTTGCGCTTGTAAAGAAAGAAATCTCCTTCGTGTCGTTGATTTTAAATCTTAGTCTTGATAAATAAAAATTGCATGTGTAGTTATATTTAATTTTAAACTTGCTTTTAAGAAAAAAAGGCTTATAGCATAGATTCCAACAAATAATTTATTATGGTATTTCATTAGAAAATTGTCTAAATCCTTACGTGTTGCAACCTTTGGTAATTGTCACCTCAAACCTTTACTTCTATGAATTATGATGGTCAATCCCTCAACGTTTAAAAACAAGCAATTTTCAACAAGGCTTTCCTTTTATTTATCTTTTTTTTTTTAATAATCGTTTATTTTTATACACACTTTCCCCCATGGAATCAGTATAGTTTGTTCATGAATATACTATCATAAGAACATTGCCTTGTCTGTTCATTGGTTGCCCTTAGAGTGTCTCTAGTTTTAGCAAGCGACGTAGAATGCTTCGTGCATTGCTAGAATCATAGAAGAGTAAAAGATGACATCTCAATAATTTTGTGAATTGTACGAAATTGTAGCTTGTTGTAGAATGATTAATTTGATATAGTTCACAATTGTGACAAGACAAAAGTGAAAAATCAATAGAAGGAAAGGTATGGTACACATTCTCTATTATTTCCTATGTCATACACACCAAAGGCAAGGCTCGGGCAAGAAATTTCCAGATAGCTACTAAAGGCATAGTTTCTTATTTTCTTTTATTTATCCGGGTGTGTAAATTAGCTAGGTGTATGATATACATGTAGTGGCGAGTAACGGCTCTGGTCAAAATGCTCAAATTGGAGTTGTGGAGTCGTTTGGGATTGTAGGGGAAAAATTATGGAAGCTCAAGGGCCTCAAATGAATGATAAAAGGAGTCTCATAAATCTAGATGGTGATTTTTAATTTTGCCAATACGACAGGGTATAGTAGTTTTTTGAAGTACTAGAATTTTGTATGGATTGTAGATAGGTGGCAGTTTATGTTGGATGGGGGTTGCTTGTGCAAATGAGACTGGAGTGTGCTTGAGACTCTATATTGGCATTGGTGGTGGTGGGGTGTCAGCAGGTGCTTGTGCAAATAAACCGGTTTTATGAAGTGTTACATCATACATCTGTTGTGATCGTTTGTAATATTCGATCAAAGGGTTTAGATTAAATTATTTATTCTGATGCTTTTCAAAAAAAAAAAAAATATATATATATATATATATTATAGTAAGATAACAAATTAACATTAATTTTGATGAACTAAAAATCTCTCTATTACGTATTATTTGAAGTTGAAATTTTCTCTTCACACCAAATAAATTATCATTATTTTGAAGATGTAATTGTGAGTTGTGCGGTTTTTAGAAAACACTGATTTATACCAATTCTAACTTGAATATGTAGAATTTATTTTTCAAGAAAATATATTCAGATTATAATTTTTTTTACAGTTACACCATATTTTTATTACTTTGAAGGTCTTCGATTTTATAACTTATAAAACTGGAGTCCCAAAAAAATTTATTGCATTTTTTCTAAACAATCTTTAATTTTTATATCTTGTTTCTTAATTATGGTTATAACTATACAAAAATTTTCATTTGTATGTCTTAAAGTCATGAGAAAATATATAATTTTATTTTTATAGATTTTACTTTTTGCTTATTTAAGTGGTTTTCACACTAAAATTTTTAGATGGAAATCACTATTAGATACTATATGTGACAATCAATAAAAAATTAAAAAAAAATACGATGAAGAAAAAGTTAATGGCTTAGTGTAAAAACTCAAAAAGATGGAAGGTTAATGGATATAATTAGTGTGTGGCGTGTCTACTATATATTTAATGTGCCAGTTGAAGATTCGCCGTTCATTGTAATTGTCTGATACGATGTCGTTTAGGTCCCTCAATCTCTGTATCTTTTTTTTTTTTTTTTTGGCATTATCTTATAAATTCACAAAATGACACCACTTTCCATTCCCTCTCCAAAGCCCTATTTTCTCTCCAATCCTCCTCCATCGTCACTGCCGTTTCTCATTGGTAGCTATAACTTTTAAGGCCTTTCCGTGGTAATGGTGTTCGAATTCTCTCATGTTATGTTTTTTTCCCTGATTTTGTTGCGCCTACACCATTTGCTGAAGTGTTTTCTTGTATCTTCTTTTTCGATTTCTTTTTTTTTTTTTTTTTGTGTCGGGCTGACACTCTAACGCCCGCCCCATCAAGAATATATTATTTTATTCAACACAGCGAAGTATAATGATTTACCCCAATAAAGTCAATATGGCTTAGCGTATCTCAGTCTGACCTTCCTTAGACTTCCAAATTGTCTACATGTTAGTATGTAAATATAAAGTACAAAGCTACTACGTAAGCCATAAAGACTGAGTAAGCATAATAACATGCATGGAATGTTCATGATATTTAATAAATGAAGTGATTCTCTCACACACAACCAAGCAAATAAGGCTCGCGTCCCTCGTATAAAACACTGCATGAGCTTATCATGAAAAATGGCCTGTCAATATATATCACGCGCATATGCCTTGTTCCCAAGGACTTAGCATACCTTGAGCATCACCAAGGACTTATCAATATCAATAAACAAGGCTTGGCCATATATCAATATACTACGAATGGGCCCCTAATAATGTGTCTAATATATATACTCAATATGTCGAGTTGTCAGGCCCTAACACTGAGTCCAGTATATGTACCCGGATAGCCAGCCGCCGAGCCCCTAACATGCACGAGGGGTACACTTTTCCCAAGCAGTATATTTACCCGGACGGCTATATAGACGGTGAATTTTATGGGGACATCACGCAATTCATCCATTGCATCACCAATACTCAGCACACTACCTCTTGGTGGCTAATAACATCATGCCATACTCCACACGTATGCAAGTTATCTAAATACTCAATGAATGCATATATGACATGCAACATAGTATGCACTGTATAATAACAACAATCTACATCATTCACACATCGCACGTAGGAATCATATACTCAACAAATCAAATGTTGTACTGTATGTGAAGTTATCATATTTATCTCCATAATATCACAAGGTTCGAATAACTACCTCATTCATCGAATAAATTACCATTTAAGAAGAAGCATAACAAATAATAATAAAATAAAAATAATATTATTTGGCGGTCGACCAAAAATGTCGTGAAAAACAACACCTTGATCGACCACAAATTTTATGGTCGACCGAATAAAAATTTCGATCGATCACAAACAGTGCTAGTAGACCATAAAAACGAGCGAATTTTCTGACAACGTACCGTAAGAGTTCTTGAATATTCGTATAAAAATTTCTAGTATTCACCTATATTTATAGTTTTCTTTTAAGGATCTAGCTGCAATTAAATTTTTATTTAATTACACATTCACCCTATGTTAAATTTCGCAATTATCTTTAATGGATAATCGTCATCTTAAAAATAAATAATTATCCTTTATTTTTATTATAAAAATCAAATATGATGCTTTATTTTATTCCTAAAAATTTCGAAAAAATCTCAAACGACTATAAACGACTATAAATTTATTTTTAATTAAATGAAATTTTGGGCGTTACAGACACGGAGGCAGTCTTCTACTCTGAAAGCGTAAATTTATTGGCGTCTCTTAGGCGCTGTGGATTTTTGCTTTGTCTTATTTTTCTACTAATATAATTGGAAGATTGCCCTAGGTGTTTACCCATTTTTTATCACTAAAGTTGGTCTATTGTAATTGTAATCCAAGAAAAGTGTGCAGGTTTTTTTTTCTTCGCTACTGATTTTTTCCTTTTTGTGCTTTTTTCTCTTTTTTATTTTGGTTTGCGGTCTAAGTCTTCTTACATGCATTTTGCTTTGTTTTTCTTTTCCTCTTTCAAGTTTCTTATTTTCTATTTTTCAAGTTTGTTATGTTTCTTTCTTATTTTAACTCATAATCTTTGGGTTTGCATTTTCCAGTTTCAATATGTTGTTTGATTTGAATATAGGGAAGAAAAATATGTATATATGTGATACCAAATTAATTGATTCTAATTAGTTTAATTCTAGACTATTGGTTTAGTTTCTTCAATTTAGACTGCCTTTTGTCTATGATATAGTTTTGATCATTCACACAAGTACGCTGATATTCCAAGATTGATGCCACTTGTGAGAATGTAAAGAAAAAATCTGAATTAGGTTTACTCCTTTGAAGCACTAGCGGAGACAGAGGGGGCCATAATGGGCCTCGGCCTACCCTTGTCTTGGCCCACAGCGAAGGAAAAAAAATAAAAAATTTTAAACTTTGGGCTCAGGTCTATTTGAAGTTGGGCTTGGGGGGCAATGACTTGGGCTCCAGAGGACAATAAATTTTGGCCCAAGAAGAAACAAAAGCCTCAAAACAAAGCCAGAACCGGAATTTCTATAACCATCATGACTTGATATGATTTAAAATTTAGACTTTGGATAATGATATAATGTAATTGCTAATAAATTTATGTTGATTGAGTTGAATAAAAATTATGATTTAAGTAATAAAATTTAGACTTTAGATAATGAAATAATGTAAAAAATCAAAATCATCGCGTTCAGCTTACTTTTAAGTTTTGAGGTATTGAACACTATTTTGTAATGCACTTGAGTTTGTTTAATGTTTTCAAAAATTCATACTTATATATGACTTTTTTTGAGTTTTCGTTCTAGCTCCCCCTCCCTTCCGTGCTGGCTACGCCATTGCTTTGAAGTATATCTTATTGAAAAATTTCTTTAATTTTTTACTATACTTAATAAGTTTTTATGTCAAATTTTCTCGCAACTCGATATTTTTCGACTTTCTTCATCATTATATGGAGAAATTGTTCATGAATTTATTGAAGCATGGAAAGAAAATGTGCAATTTTTTCTGTAAAAGAGCAAAAAAAAAAAAAAAAAGTAGGCGGCAAGGCATTTGATTCAATAAGTTAGTCATGAATTTGCTTAAGAAACAAGTTAATAATAAAAGTCTTCTTCTAGCTCGTTCTGAAACCATTTTTTATCATCTACTTTATTGCACCATCTCATGTCGCTATTCAACAACTCGAGGTATTTTGAGGGTAGTTGACCTTACACAGTTCATTTGTGTTCCATACTATACATCAAGCATATATAAGTCTGCACGTGAAAAACAAAAGAAGAAGTCTATGAGCTTGTTTGTTCATCTTTATTCTCCTCATTTATAATTTTACCTACCACTGATTTGACATTTAATTTGACAATTGCTCAATTACAACAACATATTTCAAACCTTTTTACATTTTCAATACATATTTTACCTCTCCACTCATTATAATTTATCTAAATTTGGACAAATAATGGTTATCAAACAAGCTCTAAATGATGTTGTAACCTTAGATGGAATTTGTAGAAGGTTTGTAGTTGAAGATTATTGAGAAAAAGAAACTCAAGAGATGTGAATGGTGTTGGGAAAAAAATGTGCGAATGAATTCCACATCGGTTAGACATGGAAAAAATGATGGGTTTATAAGGAATTGGGCTGCTACACCTGAGGGGTTAACCTTTTGGGATGAAACATCAGTTCTTTACAGTGGTATCAAAGCCTTATGCTTAGTTTGGGAGCCGGAAATTAGCGTGAGTTGGCCTTAAAAAAAATGAAGAAAACGACCGAAAATATAAAAACCATAAAAACCCGAGTCTCCACTGCCTTTTGTGATTTTATTGTGAAAAACAGTGTCTTTCTTTGGTTTATTCTTGTTGCCATAAGAGTTGGTTTTACGGTAGATATTGGGTTGCTCTTGGTCAGAGAAGAGGACGTGGTTGGTGACTGTCGACACTCTACATTTGAGCCATTGAGTTGCTCTTAGGTTTATTACTTCTTTTTTCTTCTTTTTTTGGTCAATTTGAATTGTAATTAATTTATTACTTTTATTTCTTGTAAAGTTTATATCAAAAATGGGTATCAAAGCCAGAACCAGACTCAGACCCAGACTTAACCATGTGGGTAAGTGTGCGAGACCCCAGATATTGGCGAACGGAGGATGTAGGCTCCAAAGTTTAATCATGATAATTAGAAAAATCCATGGGCGACTCCCAATGCGGTTGTCTTCACGGAAGACGATGACAGACGCAATGGATTGGGCCTTGAAAAAAGGCGGTTGTATCTATGTAAGGCGCTGACACATGTAGTGGATGATTTGGGTCATAAGAGCAAAGAAGATGGATGGACTATTAATTGAAGGGAGGCCAAGATCATGTGGTTCTTCGTTCGAAGAGAGAATTACTGGGAAAAAAAGTACGAATGAATCCCACATCGGTTAGATATAAGAAAATTGATGGGTCTATAAGGAATTGAGCTACTCCACCTGAATTGGATGGAACATCAGTTCCTTACAAATAGGAATAAATTTATTAGTCTAACTTCTTTATAGGGATGTATTTCTCATATATGAGGAAGCCTATGAGTTGTCATATGATAATAATATCTATTGCTTTTGTTTTTTGATGAATAAGCATTCTGGCCAAGTTGAATGATGATTCATCACATCAATATTTAAAAAAATAATTTACTTGCTATGTTTTAGCAATGGATAGCCTTTTGGGAAGAAGTTGGATTAAGTAAGTTATATAATTTGAAACACTTCTTTTACTAAATAAAAAATGAAGATTTCAGAATGGCGTGGGTAAAATGTAGGCCTGCATTTGTAGTTTCATTCTTGAAGCAGATCATTAGAAGTGGTAATTGAATGAATTTACATGGCGTGCCTCCATGGTATTTGTGTTCACAACTTGGTGGTTGTCTCATCTTGCTATTTGTCTTTGTTTATTTAGCTACTATACTTCCCAATTGTTACTGATGTTTTCACCCGTTTGATATTGGAATTGTGTTCAATGACTGTGGACATTGGCATATGCTCATTTCTGAGAGCACGAATACAACTTGAAGTGAAAGTATTGTACAATATGCAAATCAAACCAAATATATGCAGAGACGGAGGCTTGAAATAAGCTTAATGTTCAAGATGATCGTGAGCTAGCAAGGCATAAATGCTAAAAAGAGGATACCAATCACCATCTGTTAGGAGTTGATTTATGTACTTGTTGTAAAACATTGTAGATATTTTGATGGATCACATCAATAAAGATTACTTTGATTTTTTCATTTTTGCTATTTATTTATTTATTTGTTATTTTAGTGCTATCCATTAACCATCAGTCTTGTACATGCATACAATTTATTTTCTAATGCTACTGCATACGGCATGTGCACGTGCCGTTACTAGTTTAATAAAAATTGTGGTGTCAATATAACTCCTCTTACCCAAATGTAAAGTTTTATATCGAATGGATAAAAATTTCCACTGTTGAAAAATTAATCTCGATATCCCGTCAGACACATGTAATCTCATTTGTTGTGTTAGACATATGGTAGGAGAAAATTTTTAATGAAAACCTAATAAAAAAATTGGCCACATAGGTGTAAATTTTTTTTCCAAATCTCCCAAAAAAAAAAAAAAAATCAAATTGAGGCCCACATCTTCCATACATTTCTTTATTCCACTCACAAAACTCCAACTATCATCGTTGTCAATAAAAAAACGCCATCAGTGAAGAACAACCACCATCCAGCGCCATCATCAGTAGCACTAGCACCTCCTTCAACGGAAGCATAGCAAATTGTGCATCCTCCTAGTCATAGAGAAGGAGGCGCTGCACATTTTCACATTGCAACACCTTCATAGTAGGTGGCAATTTGGTAGAAATGGACAATTTTGAGATAAATAACTAAAATGGACATCTTAAAAGTGATGGGGTCAAATGGGATTGAAGAATATTCTCTTTAAATTGGTCACAATTTAAATCACTGGTCGTATGGAGACTAGTTACTGATCAACTATCATTGGGGAGCTTTGTTTCTGCTACCAATATAAATCAACACAAATGTATTTCTTCATTTTCAAAAACTCATTATTTTTCACAATTCATCGTCTTATCTGACATTCTTATAACTGGATTCTACTGCACCAAAATAGTATTTTAATAGAGTAAAATTAATGGGGACTTTAAAAAATGAAAGAATTGGTCATTATTACAAGGAAAAAATGACCAATTTTCATAAATTTTCTAAAAACGATCCGGCTTTAAGTAAAATGTCCTTTTCTCCCTCTAGACGTATATTCTTAATAGTTTTGAGTGTTTAGCTATACAATTGTTTTTATTAAAGTCTAGACAATTGTTGTACAATTTTATTCTATCGTGTCTAGTTGTAGAGGTTGACATGTCATTTTACGCAGTTTGAGATTCAATTTTACGTAGTTTGCTAAATTTCAATTGCACTCGTCATAATTGTTAGATAAAGAGTAATAAAAAAATATTTCAATTTTATCCCTTCGTTTTTTTTTCATGTGACACAAGAAAATCAAAATATTAATTGGTGAAATTTCAATTTTTTGGTTAAAAATGTTAAATGGGTGGAATTTCATTTTTTTGTTAGGAGTAACTCTGTCCAAAAAACTTGAAAAACATTTTTGAAATTTTTTTTAAACATACTTAACTTTGAAAATACTTTTTTTTTTTAAAGGAAGTTTGAAAAATACATTTAATTCGGTCATTTTTTGCAATTTCCTAAAAAAAGAAAAAAAAAGAAGAAATGGAAAAATGATTGTTGGTTGATTTTAGCCCAAAAAACCATGAGAGAGACTGGAATATATGAAGAGTACTTTCTTCTTCACTAGTTGTACACTTTGAACCGAAGCAAAGCCCATAGAACACATACATCACGCAGTGGAATCACAAAGTTCAATCCGTAATTTTTCCGGTTTACTTCAATCTTAATCTTCTCTTTTTATTATATATATTACATTATCATCATCACACATAATTCTTCACCTAATCCCGCTTCTTGTTTCCCTTATATTTTCTCAACTACTTATACCATTTTTGGAGTGAACTTTTGGAAAATCATCGAAAGAAATGGCGGAAGAGAAGGATGCAACGTCAGTGCCCCTCAGTCAAGGCTCAGGCGAAGAAGGAGATCCCGAGGATCCAGTTAAATCTCCTCCTAATTCTCCCAATTCTTCCACCCGCAGGGTACGCTTTTTTCTGCTGGAAAATTCCCATTTTTAGCCGATTATTCCAATTGTAGACTAGACGGGCACTCATGATTGTACAATTTTTGGTACTGTTTACCTATTCAATACGAAAGACGGGTTTGGGATAGCTTATGAATTTGAGATTTCGTTTCTATTTGGAACTTCTTTTTGTTGAATTTTTTTTTTTTTTTTTTTAAATGACTCTAATCAAGTTAAGCTATTGTATTATTTTGTACTGTTTTGTGGTTTGATTATAACCGTATTGCAATTTATTAACAAAAAATGTGATGAATAGATTGGCAGTCTTCGAGTTAATCGGGGAACAAATTAATTCTAATTTGAATGTGAACTTCAGTTTCATTCAATTTCAACCTGATCAACGAAATTTCCAAAGTATAATCGAACATGTTTGAATTGCATTTGAAATGTATGGTTGTAATTAAATAGTTTTTAAACTCGTGGCGGGTAAAATTATAATGAGAAAATCAAAATGAGATTCAGACACCCTTTTAGGTAAAACTTATGAAAGTTTCTTAATTAATCATTAAATCAATTAGATACAAAAGTAGTTAGTTTTAACTAAATAATAATTTCTTGTCATGGCCAGAAAATTTGAGACCGACTATTTTATCCCTCCAAATTAGTGGGTCATAAATTATCCCTTTTATCCTCTCATCCATTTTTCTACAAAATCACAAGAGTATCCACTCATTCACTTTACCTTATTGCCTGGGGGGGGATCAAATGAACTTTCTCTACCATCCTATTTAACATTGCAATCAAAAGGACCAGTTTTGAGGACTGTTGTAGTTATTACTTGTTTTCTACTTGACATTTGTGTGGAGTGGTTGAACAAAGTCGGGAATGAGTAAAAGATGAGAGATGAATGGAGAAACGGCATTTCTTCATACCTTCATTTTACTGGAAATTGTTTAAATTCTAAATGTGATATGCCCGTGAAACCTAAAAATGAGGAATGAGAATATGACCAAAATGTGGAGGTGATGCTGAGGACAATGATGATGAATTAAGGAAAGGGAAAAGTAGGAAGATGCGACAATTTGTGCATAGGCTTGCACATGGTTTGAAAAGGCGAGGCGGAGGCGCGCCTCCCCCTGAGGCGCACTGTTGCTGCCTCAAGGCAGAAGTTTTCTTAGGGCTTGTTTGAAGCTCTTTAAATTTTTAATTTATAAAGTGAATTTATAAAGAGTTGAAATGAGTGGTGGAGATTTAATTGAAGTTTGAAATGTATGGTGATTGTTGAGTAGTTGTCAAATCAACAGTCAAATCTTAGTAGGTGAATTTATAAAGAGAAAATTTAAAGAGGATCAAACAAGACCTAAATGTCTGCGACGAGGCGGACGCCTATTCCATAGAGGCGCTCGCCTCTGGGGCAGCGACTCCACGCGAGGGAGGCTTAAGCCTCGAAATTGAAAGACGATTTTGAGTTTTTTTAACCTTTAAGTTCATCGCAGCAGCAAGCCAGCAGCAGCTTTACCATCGCGTGGCGGCATCTTCTGTTGAGTTCCCTTCCAGCTTCTATTTCTGGCTCTCATCTCACCTATAGTCATCGGCTTCAGTGTGCAGAATTCGCAGAATTCATTTTCAGTCTTCTATTTGCTTGATGCTTAGCTGTGTTCTTTGTATTTAATATATAATATAATATTAATATATTGATTTATGAAGTGCACACGTGATTGCTTGTTCAATTGTTCCCAACCCATAGTCTAATGTATTTACCCACCTACCATTCTACCCCACTTTTGTTGACTTTTTGTTGGGTCATTATTTCTTTTCTTTAGTTCTAAAGGCGTACACGTGACACTTGTTTTCATTTTTTTATGGATGTTTTATTTTAGAGATAAATATGTGTTGCATATTCATATTTTTCATTATAGTATAAATATGTGATGAGGGGTATATTACCAAATTTAATTTATTCTTTGCGATATGTGAAAGGAAATACTTTTGTTTTTATTTTTTTATTTCAAAATTTCCCACTCTTTCTCATTTCCAATCGAGGCTTGCTTCCAATCGAGGCTTACACCTTAAAACGCCTTGAAACTTACGCCTCGCCTCTGAAGGCAAAAACGCCTTAAGGCTTAATTCCGCCTATTCGAACTATGGGTCTCTCTCTCTCTCTCTCTCAATTCAGGATTGAGAAGGATACTCTTTCAACAGCCATTAATATTTAAACCTTTCTGCTTTCTGCATTATGTATTTTTTTCCTTCTCTTTTTTTTTTTTTTTTTTTTAATTTCTCTTTTTCCACGGAGCAAGAGTGGCCGGGTTCATTGGGCTCTCTCTCTCTCTCTCTCTCACAAAATTCAGGATTGAGAAGGATACTCTTTCAACAGCCATTAATATTTGAACCTTTCTGCTTTATGTGAAATCTCCATCATTTGTGCACCACTACCATATTCTAACAACTTTATTTCCTCACCTCTGTTGTTCGAAAAGGAAGTAGGATTAAAATGTCTAGTTCGAGTTTTAGTTCTAACAAGATTTGTTTCATGTTTGTCACGTAAATACTTTCTTGCCTGTCTCACTAAGTTATCCTTCTTCATGCACTCTTTTTCACTTTCCGGGATGATGGCACAGGTTGACATGTGAACTTATGCAATCATTTTTTGTATTACGCAGGCTTCTTGAAACTGACTAGTATTTTAGAATCTCTATTTACTCATTTTTCCTCTGCCAGGAAATATCAATTGCTGCCAATTTACCACAAAAGGAGATTGGAAAATACATCAAGATACTTGGAGAAGCTCTACAACTAAGTCAGCCTCTCAATAGCAATTCAATAGCTGTTCATATGCCAAGATTTTGCACACTTCTCCAACTCAACAAATCTGCTCAGGTACTACTTGGCACATCTGATATCTGATGATTCTGGTTCAATTATTTGGGTTCCTTGTTAATAGGCTTATGCAAAGTGCTCACAAACACTGCTCTTAAAAGCTCACTTAAGCTTGTAAAAGAGCTTGAAGCTGGTCCATACTGCTTAATCACGTTGCACTCTTGTTTATGGTTTGGCTTTTCTTAAGCCTACTTAAATTTGTAAAAGCTTGAAATTTTACCTCGATGCTTCTTCATACTTCGCCGTTTCTGAGATTTTGGAAGTAGGGGTCGCAAAGTCTCTCTCAGGCTTGCAATTCTCCAGTGAGCCCCTCAAGCTTTGCCACATTGGAAGCTTTTTGGCTTGCAACTCCAAACGCTTGCAACTCCAGTTTGGCATCCCTACTCGCAGGAGCATGTTTGCCTTAGCTTAAAGTGAAAAAGACGATTTGGGAGTATGTCGCTAGTTGATGAAAATTGAAAATAAGTTGCTTGAAATAATGGAAGAACTGGCACTTAAAGTAACTTTTTTCATTTTTCAACTTAGAAAAAGCATTTTATATGAACTTTTTTTTTTCTTTTCCTTTTTAATGAATAATAAATTTAAGTCTTGTGTTTAGTTTAATTCTGTCAAACATGCTCTCTTAAGGCAGGAAGCCAGGAACTGATATCATTGAGTCCTTAAGAAAATTTATTGACTTTCTTCATAGTTCTTTTCGATGTTATCTTAGTCTTTCTCCTTCCACGGCTTTATGCGTGGTAAATGGGAGTTTTTGGGATATCACAGGTTCATTATGTCATAACACACTGGATCTTTGTAATTTAATTTAGCATTCTGCAGTATATTTAATAAATTGTAAGTTGTAACTTGACGACTTCAAATAAGGATCCTGCGGTCTTGTGTTTGTTTTTGCAAGCTTTAGATCCGTTAGATATCAATCAACTCTAAGTGGTATTTTCAGGAGTTGGCTACTCACATTGGAGAGGTGGTCATGAACAAGTGCTTTTGCACCCGTAGGAACCCCATCAGTATATCTGCAGCTGCCATCTATTTGGCTTGCCAATTGGAAGATAAACGCAAGACACAGGCTGAAATATGCAAGGTCACAGGCCTAACTGAGGTTACCCTTCGAAAAGTTTATAAGGAGCTATTGGAAAATTGGGATGATCTGCTTCCATCGAATTATAATCCAGTTGTTCCTC
Source organism: Nyctanthes arbor-tristis (assembly GCA_963692815.1). Classification (NCBI taxonomy): domain Eukaryota; kingdom Viridiplantae; phylum Streptophyta; class Magnoliopsida; order Lamiales; family Oleaceae; genus Nyctanthes; species Nyctanthes arbor-tristis. The sequence goes on from CAVNYN010201429.1 coordinate 14,696, forward strand.
CAGAGAAAGCATTTCCAACAGCATCTATTCCTTCAGGCCGTTCTTCAGCTTCTAGAAATGATCTAGTCGACGGGTCTTCATCTGACAAGGACAAGCATTCTGCAGTGAAGTATGCTAAACCAAGTGATGTCTTAGACATATCCCGTCAAGCTAGAGGTAAAGACAATGTGATGCATGGATTGCCATCTTCCTGGAAGCCCCAAGTTCCCGTAGGAGCTTCTGCTATTCAGAAACCTCGGGAAAGGAATCAAATTACAAGCCAAAAGATGGATATTGATTTACAGTACAAAACTCGTGAAGATAAAAGAGCAGATATGGATGTAAGGGTTGTTTCTTGTTCTCAAGGATCAGGTAACTTTCCTAACCCCCCTTCTTTAGCTGCAGGCATTGTCCCATGGCCATTCCGTCCCCCGGTGACATCATCGTATTCACCTTATGCACAATTGGTGCAAGCCTCAAAGGTATCTTCCAGTGTTGTAGATAAAGGACCCTCGAAACAAATTGCAAATGAGAAGGCAAATTAGTGTATTATTACTCCGTAGGGAACAGTCAAGATCCATGAACAGCTTGTCCTGTACTCTCATTGTACAAAATGCACGTTTATTCATCCCTTTACTGGTGTTCTTAAATGGATTCACGAATCAGGCAGTTTCCCTGAAACGTGTTTTATTGAAAATATTCATGTGAGGCATCTCTCATGTGAGGAAATGCTCATCTTAACACCTGACGAAAAAACGTCCAAGTTTAGCTGGGTAAACCCCGAACTTCAGTTATAGGTTCTTTTTAACTGCTTGCTGCAAGAATTTTGTGGATTATTCCATGTCTATTTGCCCTGACGTTGGTTAAATTATGAGTATAACAATTGAAATATCAGAAATACTTGAATGAACAAAATGTCAAAAATGTATGAAATATCTAGAATAAAAAAGTGATCATTCTAGTTTTTCATACTCAATTTGTTTATAATATTTGATTTTAGCATAGAGTAACATCTTGCCAAGGGCCTTTTCTTGCAACAAGGTGTTGGGAATTGTTCAACTGTGGAGATGGACCAATTGGTGATGCCTGACTTTTCACCGGTCTTTGTGTGGACGAGGTTGTCGAGACATTAATAATTTACGTTTGACTGACGTCATCCTGTAATACTGTAACATTATTTATGCTTATTAAAGTAAGAAAATAGTAGATTTTCTATACAAACAGATCAGACTCTGAGTTTGGAGTCTGACTACTAATTACAGGGAGTCATGTTAAACATTCACGATAGCGATAAATATATTTGTTGTATTAATGCCGAGTTTCCTGTAGAGTTTAATGTAGGTCAAGCAATAAAATAATATAGATAAAAAATTCTACGTGGTAATGTAAAACTTCACGTGGAAACTAATTTATGAATAACCTATGCCAATCGAATCTTCAAGTTAAATACACATTCAATCACTCAATTTATCTTTTTATTTTTAAATTATTATTGATCTTTAATTTATAACATGTTACTCACTGAATTTGTAAATGTGTTATCTAAAAATGTTCACCCACTCACTGGTGAGTGAATTTACACCCCCTCGCGCCTATATGGGGGCGGTGATTGGTCCGCCATGTGTTACATTTAACGGGGCTATGTGTTATCTATCTATCACTAAATTTATAAAAGTGTTTCTCATTCATAACTAAGACGGATTCTATTAGTTACATTTAATGGAGGAGATGACGTGGCTTAACGGTAAAGTGAGGTGGCTTAACTTCTCTGTCACGTGGCAAATGAAATACTCCTATGATCATTGAATTATTCAAGTTGTTACTAATTGGTCTCTAAATTTACCTTTAAGTTACTAATTAATCATAAAACTTTAACGTGTTAGTGGTTGGACACTAAACTTATTTTAAGTTACTAAATTATCATTAAAACTCACGCTTTTCTCAAATTGCTTTGGCGTTTTATACTTGATTGTGTATAATTGCTTTAAATAAATAATTGTTTCTTGTTTTTACATCACTAGTGGTGCTATTTACCCGTTCTACGTTACTATGTGGTAATCTTTGTGGTATTATGAGCATTGTACATGTTTATAGTCATTTTGAAACGTTGTATCTTGCACGTTTACATGTATAGGCTAAACTAATGATGGTCCGACGTGTGTCTATAAATAATTTTCTTTTTGCATAAAAGCGATTTCTTACATTATTTTACACGAGTCAATACATGTTCTTCACTTGGTACTTTGTACTCACCTTACTTTCCCTTTCCCTTTAACACCCATTTAGGTATTGAATTAAGAGTTTTGTGGCCGGATTATTCTAAGATAGAGAAGGTACATGTATGTGATCGAGATTTCGGTGTATGGCCTAAGTTTCGTTGTAGGTAACCCACAATATTTGTTGTACAGCTATAATAGCATGATATTATATATAATTATATGTACGAACTTATAAAGAGATAGAAATTATTTATTATATAAGATATTATACATATAAGTACTGAGAGATCGGAAGAAAGCATCTCAACACACCCCCTTTTTCAACTAATTCTAAATAAATACTAGGTTTTTTATTTGTATTCGTAAAATCTTGCCTTCAATTTTAAATTGGGATTAATTTCTCAACCGCTTCCGTTACCACTAAAGACTAATAATACGAGATAATAAAATAATAAAAATGGGGGCGTGACATTTTGGTCATTGTCGTATAAGCGATTGTCGAAATTTATTACTTAATCCAGCATAGAAAATTACAATTTGTCTCAAAATAATACTCAAGATGTTGTGAGATGTGGTTAATGATAGTTTAGTAACTTAAAGGTAAGTTTAGTGACTCTTCCGATCTCACGTTAAAGTTTAATGATGGATTAGTAACTTAAAGGAATATCTAGTGACCAATCGGTAACACCTTAAATAGTTCAATTACCATAGATGTATTTCATTTGCCGCATAGCAGAGCTGTTAAACCACAACACTTTGCCGTTAAATCGCATCATCTCCTCCGTTAAATGTAACTAATGAAATCCGTCTTAGTGATGGATGATAAATACTTTTATAAGTTTAGCAATAGATATGTAACACATTTATAAGTTTAGTGACTAACGGGTAATAAGTTAAAGATCAGTGATAATTTAAAAATAAAATAATAAGTTGAATGACTAAATGTGTATTTAACTCTCAAATCATCATTAACTAGATTTCGACCCGTGCGTTGCACGGGTAGAGCTCTAAAGGAATTTCATACATAAAATATAATATAATTGTGTTTATCAGATTTAATATCATAAAGAAACTAAAAAATACAACCTGCATGGAATTAAGAGCTTGTTTGATGCTCTTTATTTAGGTAATTTATTATGAAGAGAGATGTAGAATCTGTATTGAAAATGTAAAAAGGTCTAAAATGTGTGGTTATAATTAATCAGTTGTCAAATCAGTAGTAAGTAAATTTATAAATGAGGAAAATAAAGAGGATCAAACAAGCTCTAAATCTTACGTTTACAAGTATCATGCAATCAATTTTTTATTTTAATGATATAATTTTAAATTCTTGTTATTAGTTCATCGCAATTTCGTTGAACCAATAATTTTTTTATTAATTCTTATTTTTTATTTTCCTTAAAAACAATAAAACCCGATATGATAATTCTATATTAGTTTCACACACGCGTATTTACAGATATACTATGCTTTACACCCTTGAGTTTCATGGATGCATTATAATGACAAAGTAAAATATAATGGAGTAGGAGAATATAAAATTATGAAATTATACAATCTAACAAAGTAAAATTGAAATCTATTAGGCAAGTATGAGATATATCAAATCAAAATGTAATATGTAGATAGAGTCTCAAAATAAAAATATTAAATTAAATGATAAAAATGAAAGTATAATAATAAAGAAAAGTATAATAATAATAATATTGAAATCAGGATTGATATATTACCTATTATCGTGTAATTCAAAATCATTAGGTGAATGTCAGATATATCTAACCAAAATTTAATATGTAGATAGAGTCTCAAAATAAAAATATTAAATTAAATGATTAAAAAGAAAAATATAATAATAAGGAAAAATATAATAATTCAACCAATAATTTTTTTAATTAATTCTTAGTTTTTATTTTTTTTAAAGACAATAAAACTCGATAATATAATATATATTAGTTTCATACCCGTACATTTGCGGATTACTATACTTCACACCCGTGCGTTACATTGACATATTATGCGGAGAAAGTAAAATATAATATAGTAAGAGAACATAAAATCATGAAATTATATAATCAAACAGAGTAAAATTGAAATCAATTAGGCAAATATGAGAGATCGGAATTTAACCAAAATATAATATGTAGATAGAGTTTCAAAATAAAAATATTAAATTAATATGTAGATAGAGTTCTAAAATAAAAATATTAAATTAAATGATTAAAAGGAAAAATATAATCTATATCTATATATTTATAATACTAATTAAGTAGTGGGTTATTTTTTCTCGCCTAAAACTGACACCCTAAGGGAATTGGAAATCTGATGTCAAGTTAATGTCGCTTCTCATTTATTTTTCTATTTTTATTTTCATTTATTTTTCTTTTTTTCCATCTTTTTTGTTCACCCTAATAATAATCTATATATTTATAATATAAACTAAGTGGTGGCTTATTTTTTTCCACCTAAAACTGACACCCTAAAGGAATTAGATTTTCACTCCCGCGTTACACGGGAGATTTCAAAACAAATACATGCATGCTGTAAATAATATTATATATACATCATTACTATATAAAAGGTGGAATATATGTAAAACATTCGGATTTCACCTTTAGCATTGCTCTTTTTCTTTAATTCCTATACTATCTATTACCTTTATTTCACCACATTTATTCACTACATTACTATATAAATAGTTTATTTTATTTTGTCCATAATATTCATCATAGATTTTAGTATAGCATCACTAAAGTCATCTGATCCAATCAAATTATATCGCGTAATACCAATGATAGGTGAATTGAACTAGAGATCCATCTAACACTTTATTTCAAAATTCTAAGTAGAAAACGAACTCAATGGCTCTTATTTTCTTCCACTAGATGATAAGTTTTTTCCCCCAATTCATTATACACAACAAATGTGCACGAATCCCTATATACAAAATTTTTAGCATAAATAATCATGTAGCGTTTTTAGTTAATGCATATTGTGGCCATTTTTTCTTCTTTAATTTCATATTATAACTATGTTATATATGCGTATGTCTTTTCGACTTGAAATCAATAATAAAGAAGATTGTATATATTACACTTTCAATTTAAGCTAATTTTGTACGTTGGAAATTTAGTAAAATGGAAAGAGATATATATATATATTCGTATTTGAATCTTGATTTATGTTTTAATATGTAAAATTTATGAACAAATTTAGTACAGTATTGATTTAGTTTTGTATTTTAGTTTTGTAATTTTGTTTTAATAATGATTTATATTGCAATATGTATAATATACATGAATGTTATAAAATTAATCATTACAACTTAAAAAAATACTAATCATTATATGAATATTTGATTTCATTTAATGCCATCATTAAGACAAATGAATGTCATAAAATAATTATTATATTTAATTTAATTTAATAACATTAAAAGTTTATAATTTATATGCGGTTATAGTACAATTAATTATTTTAATGTAATGTAATTGCCAATCATATCAACATTCATATTTCATCTTTTCATGTATACTTCATTCACTATAAATTGATGATCGAGATCCAAATAAATTCAAGAATATTAAAACACAAATCTAACTTATATTTTTCTTTTAATTAATTAAATCTTAGTTTTAACCCGTTTTCTAGCGATATGACTTTGTCCGCTTCAACTAAAAAAGAAGAGTATTGTATGTTAATAAATGAATTGAGTGCGTTTGATCAAACATGGAGCATCAAATTAACTTTCCATCATTTGTAAAAGTTCCATTAAAAACTACACAAATGCAGAAGGTCATATCCAAGATCAAAAATTAATTTTAATAGATGAAGATATAATACTTTTATTTTAATACTTTATATTTTTAGTTTATATTTGAATCACTATATTATTATCTTAGTAATTCTTTTATATAGTAACTCATTTCTTTATGTCTTCGTAGGCTAACAAAATCCAAGCCACATTATTTGTGATACAATCCAAATGATTAGTGATGCAATGCTATTCGTAAAGGAAATACATATAAAATTCAAAATGGAAACATTAGACAAATATATGTTTTGCTTTTACGCGGAGTTTCAACGCAATAAAAGTGTTTGTCAAATGAGACGATAAAAGTAAAAAAAGTATAACATTGACAGTAATTATTATGTACAGAGAAGTACTTTTGTAATAAAATATTCTAATGAAAATTACATATTTAAAATATATTCATTGGAACATACAACGTGCAAGGCACGTTCCAACAACTAGTTTAATATAAAAGTCATAAACAAAATTATTATTGTTGTGAATTATTATCATACATAGACCAAAAAAAAAAACATACTATAAATTTCGAAACTCTTATTTGTAAACAACATTTATAGTAGACTTCGTAGGACGACCAACATCACCACATATCAATATCTTTACACCTCTACGGCTCGTGACTCTAGAAACACCAACATAAAATTGTCTGTGACTTAAAATTGACCTTCACAAATAAATACCAGCATGCGACAGTTGGTAATTATCTTAATATAAATAATTGACTTATCTATATTTAGCAACATCACATCAATAGTTATTTGAAGGAGGATTTTAAGCCATTAAAATTACAAACTCAATGTTTAAATACATGATCCACCTTGAAAATATCAAATCATTTGTATATTAAGTATTTAAAAAATAAATAAATAAATAAACGGAATATAATAATTAACTAAAAAATAATTTTTCCTGTTAACTAATTAACAATTAAACTAAACCTACTTAACTAACAAACAAAAAGGACGATATGCGGAAAACACAAGCAGTAAATTAGCAACAGTGCAATTAAATATGAGACATAAGCTAAAAATCAAATAATTTGCTATATAATTAAAATGATACAATCAATAATTAAAACTAAAAACAATAGTATATGGGAACCAATTCATTAATATGTATCCAATATACAAACTCGATTCAAAAGGAAGATTACATATATACCTTAATTACAGAATATAATCTAAGAATACCCATACTAAAAACAGAGCGAAAAGAAAATAATACAGTTAAGACTTAAAAAGTCAATAAAATTTCCTTTTACTGTATCTCATACATGGTGAAAAAAAAATTACAGGGAACAGATCAAACAATTCTTACAACATTGATCTGGACACATGAAAGTAAATTACAAAAATAGAAAGACTAATCTATCAAATTCCTCCATCTTTATCTATCTGGAGAAGCACAATAATCTCAGCAATTGGGAATCACCAAGGAAATTGACGAGATAAACTGAGTGAAAGCAGTCCTTGAAACTCAATTGATAGAAGTCCACAATTCAGAAGCAATGTCTTACCACATCTTAGGTAGGAAAAAACCTGCAGTTGAAATCAGACTAAACAAAATACAAAATCCAACATGACAAAAAAGCCAAATCTTCAACCCAATTCTAGAATCAAAACAACATAAAAAGTACAAAAATTCTATGAGGAGCCGGGCACCTGGTTCTTTTATGGAGCCAGACACTTGGTTCCATAGACTGACCCATAAAAAGTACCCATCATTGAACAAACCAAAAAGTTCAGAACCAAAAAGTCTCGAACAAACCCAAAAAACCAAAAGAATTTAACAAACTACCCATCACTGACCTAATAGCATCAACAAACAGGTAAAAGTCAATCAGAGCAGCAACCAGAAAAAAAAAAAAAAAAAGCCATGTATCCAATCACCATACGAATCATGCACTCAACATGCATGAATAAAACCAAAAAAACCCAAGTATGTTAAAGTCCATTATCAATGGACAATGCAAAAGTGTATAAAAACAGCCATTAACAAATCATGGCTTTTCCAACTTCAGAGTCTTTTGAAATTCGTTTGAGGAGGACTGAATCGAGGATTGCCCAACCGCATGGCCAAGTCAAAATCTAGGGAATTGGAAATATGATTTCATGATGATGTGAAGTTGATATCACTAATGTCTCATTTATTTTTCTATTTTTATTTTCGTTTATTTTTTTTTTCCATATTTTTTTGTTCACCCTAAAAATAATCAGATAATACTAATTAAGTGGTGAGTTAATTTTTTGATTTTGCATAGTAATTTTTAATAATCTATTTATCTGCTCACTATAATCTTTTTTTTTCAAATTTTCAAAATTTTGTTTATTACGCATTTTAATTTTGCTTATTAATTTTTAATTATCTCTCAATTATTGAGGAGGAACTTTTGACCTTTGGAGATGCTTTAGTTTTTATTTAACCAAGTAAGTATATTAATCAAATTCTTAATTATTTATTTATTTTGTGTTTAACTGGTAAGCTTATCAATCAAATTCGTAATTATTTATTTCCTTTTAGATTTGAATAATTAAAGCAACATTCAGGCAGCCTAATCGAGTAAGTATACAAGCACCTTTATATATGTATTGCACACATATTGGCCATCAATTGATCAATTAACATAGAATATCAATTTTAAAAGTAGTTGCATATATTTTTCTTTTATTTTTTATCGTCTAATTAATTGTTTGCTTTAGTTTATTTTTAATATGTATATGTGTTTTCCATGCAACACACAGATAGATTAGTTAGTAATAATATAATAATGACGTCAGCAAATTAGTTTTTTAAAGAAACTAAACAATGAATGAAAAAATTATTTTTAATTGTGTATAATAATTAATTGAGCCAGACAAACTCTATTTTTATATATCTATATAGATTAAAACGAAAAAGGAGAAATGAAAGAAAGGAAGGAGGGGAAAAACAAGAATAAAAAAAATGTACAAGTAGCGGGGACGCGAACATAGAAGAAATATCTTCACTAAGGTTACGGTCGATGGCGCTAGCGTAATATAGACCAACCTACAAGGTAAATGTGTAAATGCAGACTCAAAACAAACACACCATATTCCGATCTCCGCCGTTCATTTCCTTCCAGGTCATGGATCCTCGTCTCTCTTATCCGACGGTTCCAAATAGCTCTCACAACTAACACACACTTTATTTATTCCGAAATCGGCCGAACTCAACTCAACCCTAATTCACACAACTCGGACTCGACTCGCCCGTCCCCTGTCCGTTATCTACGCACGAGGAGCAGAAAGTGAAAAGGGCTTCTAGAGAGAGAAGACCCCTAAGAACAATTAATTCAGGATTTTAAGTTTTAAGCCTTTTCCCAGCAAAATCCTCAAGAAAAAGATCACTTAATAGTTGGATTTTTGTATGTAATTCAACTGCTGATCATATGTTTAGATACATATAGAGGAGACGAGTTGGCGGATTAATGGATGAGATCTGGGAAAGAGCAGTGGAGACAGCGTTGGAAGGCGAAAACGACGTCGCATCGGTCCGAACGTTAACCCTTGATGGAGCGGCGAAGTGTCTTCATGGCCGGTTACCACAAGCCGCAATTTTCGAGAAGTTTGAGAACCTTCAGCACCTGTCTATTGCGAAGATTGGCCTTTCGACTCTTGAGCAGTTTCCTCGGTTGAGAAATTTGCAGAAGTTGGTGTTGTCGGATAATCGGATTGCCGGAGGCCTTGAATATCTTGTTGCGGCGGGGTTAGAATCGTTGCAGGACCTTGATTTGTCGAATAACCGGATTTCGGATATTAATGATTTGAGGCCTTTGGCGGAGCTGAGATTGGTGTCGCTGGATCTTTATGAGTGCCCGGTTACCCGGGTAAAGGATTATAGGTCTCGGGCTTTTGGCATGATTAGCGGGTTGAAGTACTTGGATAAGATGGATGTGGAGGGGAACGAGAGGCCTGAGTCGGATGATGATGATGAGGAGGAGGACGAGGATGAGGAACAGGAACAGGAGCAGGAGCAGGAACAGGATATTGATGAATCCGGGGGTGGAGAAGTTGAAGAGGAGGATAGGCAGATTAGGTTGGGTAATGGGTCTCTAGGTAGAAATGAGGAGGTTTTTGATGTAGATGAGGATGAGGAGAGTGATACAGATGAGGAGGTGACTGAGAATGCTACAGGGGTTAACAGCGTAAGACAAACAACTGGTTCCAATCACAACTCTAATGGGTTTGCGATGGAGGATGAGGCGGATGAGGGTGAGGATGATGATGAATCCCTGGAAGAAATATATGAGGAGGATGAGTCCTCAAGTGAGGATGATGACGTGGTGGAGGTCTATCAGATAGATGACAGCGATGGGGTGGAGGAGGATGATGACATTAGTGATGAGGATGAAGAGATAGATAATGACGAGGGTGATTTTGAGGAGCCAGGCAATGCTGGGAGGTTAACAAGTGCAGAAGGGGAGATTGATGGGCATGAACAAGGTGAGGATGATAATGGAGAAATGGGAGATGGAGAGCTTGGTGTTGAGGAGGATGAAGATGAGGTGATGATCTATAAATCTCTTTTGACAATAACATTCTTATCCAACAATTTATTAGCTTGGTTTGGATAAAATACAAGTGAATAATCATAGTAGCTTTTATATTTATGAAAGATGGTTTTAAATTTTTCCTTGATGCTAGTTTTCTGCACATAGTGATCTAAATTCTTGCACAAGCGTTTGCACCCTTTTTTTTTGCAGTGGTACTGTATTAGTTTCCAAGATAACGATCTCGAAAGATATTCATTTCATTTGCTGCAAATTTGTTGAGTTTCTCTGTTTATATGGTAGTTCCAGTTTGATATATTTGTTCCCAAGGAATGGTATTCTTTGATATCAGAAACAATTTTGTCTAGCAGGTGTACTAATTCTGTTATTTTAATTGCCAATATTTTATCTGTTACTGAGTCGATTTCTGGAGTAATTGTTGCAGGCTTAATTGTTTGCAGGGAATTATTTGTTTTATGATTTATGTGCCAATTTTTTGACATGTAAAGTTACAGTGCATAAGTTTATCAATTTCAAGCTTTTCTATTGAGTCCTTTTTATAGAGTTGCGAAGACAGAATTAATATTTCTGATCTAATATCTGTTGAATTCTCATGAATTGTGATGTTACTGATCCTGTCATTGTATTTAAGTTAAATTGTCATGTAGAATTAGCAGCACTTATTTTCTTTTATTTGTGTTTGCTATCTTGATGTGTTTCACTGAAGTGAGTTTGGTTTTGTGTATGGATGGAAGGAAGAAGATAATGGCACACTTTAGTGCCTGGTTCAACTTGTGCCGTTTGTCATAATCACATTCTTATTTGGCATATTTTTGTTTCTGCACATGGTAATCTGAATTACTGCATGAGCATTTGTAGCCTTGTTTTGCAGTGTTACTATAGGATTTTTTAAGAAAAGTTGATATTTAAGGAGATACTCATTTTGTTTGCTCTCAAGTGTTCAAGATTGGTATACCTGAGGCACAACATTCTTTTATATCAGAAACAATCTTGTTAGTGCATGTCCTTTTTGTTATTTTAATTGCCAATAATTTCTGTTTTTTAGTTTTTTGTTGGAATTATTGTTGTAGGCTTACTACTTCAAGGAAATATTTGTTTTTGTATCATGTGCAATTTTTTTGACTTGTGGAGTTTCAATCCGTTTTGAGCTCATTTGTTATCTGTTGGCATCCTCTTTTTTAGGGATGAGAAGAAGGATTAGAATTGAGATTCGAGATTCGGACCTCATAGTATTTTAATCGTCATGAATTTTGATGTTACTGAAATTGTGTCAAGTGTAAAGATTCTGTTTTATTTGCTTCTGTTATACTACTTGATGTGTTCCTGGAAACTGAATTTGAGTTCTTTTTTTTGCTTAATGGCAGGAAGAAGATAATGGGACTGGGTACCTGGTTCAACCTGTTCGGCGTGTACAACTGGAAGCTGCAGGGCCAACACAAGCAACAGATGCTGTGGGTAGTGACTTGGACGGGGAAGACAGTGACAATGAAGACAACCAAGATGGTGAAGTCCAGGAGCTGCCAACATCTTCCCGAAAGAGAAAGAGAGATGAAAACAACGATGATGCTGAAGGGGAGAACGAGGAAGATGATGAGGATGACAATGTAGAGCAGGTTGGGAAGCCAACAGAGAACCACAAGTAATTGAGTAATTGCTGGTTGTTGATATCCTGGAAAAAATGGTGGGAATTTCAAAATAGGCTCTGTTCTTGACTGTATTTTGGAGGGAAAATGAGAAGGATGCTGTGTTAAATGTTTAAAAAGTGGTTAGAAACTTGCTGTTGCTTTGTTTCTTTGGAATAGCCGTTGGTTTCTTTGGGATTTTATATATATTCAAAATGTGAGTTATGAACAAGTTGAACTCGCTCTGAACTCGGTTGGTTGCACCGGGAGGGGAAGGAAAAGGGAAATGAAGCATTTATTTTTTCTGATTGGCTTGTAAAACCGATTGTAAATATAGATTTTGAAGCTGCGTTGTATTCAATCATGCTCCCAAACTATCGGGCTTGGGATTCGGTCGGAACATTGTGGGCTTGGAGCATTGGCATCTGAATCATTAAGGGCATTGACGTAAATGGCACTAAACTGTGCAAAAGACGGATGTGAAGATGGGATGTACCAGCACTTGTCTTTTTAATGGATTTTTTTTTTTTTTTTGTAATATTCATTCGTATTTTCAAGATTATTACGCCACAAAACTAATTGAAGCACGAACTAAGTATTGGTACTATTACATTTCAGAATGCCAATCTTATACGTTGGCCATACAATTGAAACACCACTATATATGCGTATTTGTACTATTTAAATGCGTATTTGTACTATTTAAATGCAGGTTGTAGTTTCCCTTAAAAAATATACTATCTCTGTTATAAAAAGATAGTATTATTTCATTTTCGTCCGTCCTAAAAAAATAGTTTACTTATCATATTGAGCATGTATCTAATGTTTCATTTTCATATGTGTTTCTAATTAATTATTGTTATCCAACTACCTATACATTGAAAGTATTTCAAACAATTAATGAAACATAAGGGTGTATGTGGAAAAATAAAATAAAATTTAATGTTTTAACTATATTAACTATTGTTTCTTAATCTATGTGAAAATAACTACAGATATGTTTGTGAGACATAAATAATATGTAAATAAGGTGTTTTGACTAAAATTAGAGTAATTCTAAAGAGACACATTATTTGACATGAATCACTGACATGGTTAGTTGGCAAATATAAATGGGTTGTTTATATGCAAGTGGTAGATTTTAAAACCCATAATCATCTAATACATGATTAATAATTATGTCACTTTTTCATGTTAAATAAATGTCTCCCTAAAATTTATTATATGAGTCGTATGTGGTGGATTTAAAATGTTGTGTGATAACTTTTGAGATTGTAAATAAAATTATCCTATTTATAATAAATTAATACACCGCTTATATGTTAAATCATAGATTGTCTGGCACAACTGAGTTAATTTTTCCCTCCTAAAAAGTGTCTGACTTTAGAACTCAATATGCCAAGCATAATTATTGGGCTTTTGTTCTATTAATGGGCTTTATTCCTTCTCTTTCCTCACATTTGCTTTCACCGTTCCTTATCTCCAAATTACATGTGACATCCACTCCACATTCATGGCGGTACCTCTTTTCAACCACACTACTGATATGACAATCTCAAGGCTCTGTTTAGGTTTTTGTCAATTCCTTTCTCTTACTATTTCTCTTCAATAATTTATGATTTCAGTACAGAAAAAAACAACGCAGGGACCATGACCTTAGGTCAGCAAAACACATGGCCTCAGTCCTTTCATATTATGGATAAGGCCTTTGATTCTGGAATCAAGTTGTTTGACTCTGTCGAGATGTAAGTTTTTATTTTTATCTAAATTTACCTTATCTTATTTATTTATTTTTGGCTTCACTCCTAATTTTTGGGTCCCCAATCGTTAGGCACCCTCTCAAACTCAAGGAAAAAGTGAGAAGTATTTAGGCCATTGGATGCAAAACCGAAATATCCTTGCGAAAGTGTTATAATTGTTACAAAGGTCTAAGTCCGATAACATGTAATTATAATTTTTTTTATAGCATGTAATTATAATTGTTACAAAAATTACCAATTGTTTTACATCATATTTTTATATCTTTTGCCAGTTGTCACTTCATTGTGGATTTTCTTTGTGGTGTTTTGATTTGATTTCTGCATTTAATAAATACTCTAGCGGTTGGAATTTCTATCTTTGAAGGCAAACTGAAGTTGTTGGGAACACTATCTTGAATGATGTACATGATAATGTATTCACGACGCAAATTTCAGTTAATCCTTGACCAATGGAGGTCTTATCATATTTTAATATGATCAGATTGCAACCCAGAATGTCTTCATATTGTTAAAACTCCGCTGGACATACAAACTCAGTTGGACATTTTGGGCGAATACACATATCTGAGTTCATGACAATTAGGGGTGAATGGGTTGAATTGATCCTTTATGGCATGTGTAAGCACCGACGTAAAAAATTGAGATGCTATGTAGATTTGTTTATTTTACCGCATATAAGTTATGGGTTTTTAAGTTATGAATTTTGATTTCCTTTTTCCCCTCTTTTGGGTAGCTCTCAAAACTTATTACATTGGTGTTTTATTTTTTAAATTTGAGATGTAAGTCATGACCCACCCCCTTTTTTTGACCTTGCATCAAATTGGGTTTTGTTTGAATTGGCGTATAGCACGTATTACTCATGAGATAGTATTGATTATTTTCATCTTAATCAACATAAATGATATTCCTCTAAGACGTGTCAACGTGTTCTAAGTCAATCCTATTTGGTTCTCTATTTCATTGCAAGATTCTCGAGTCCATAATCAAAGCACATGGGAGCTCATATGAAATGGAATTGTACTAATTAAAATATTAGTCCATCTAATGTTTCTTACTATTATAGACTTGATATACATAGAGTCCTCCAAGCAATTTATTCAAAGCAGAGCACGTTTGATTCTTCACATCATCATTATGTCTTAAACAGTGATATTCATGGCCAAATGTTGGATTCAACATTGTTATGAATGGAAAGAGTAAAAATCTTGTTAAATACTAAAACTTAACCGTAAATTTATTGAATTTAATATGGAAGTTTGATAGTGACAAAGTTCTCAAATTTTTATATATTAATTAATATTATTGGAATTCATCTCGTACAACGCATTGGTGAAAAATCTAATTATCCATAAAAACAGATTTAGAAAACTTAGGGTGCATTTTTTTCGTGATTTAGTTTTCTATTTTTCAGTTTTCAATTCATTTTCAATTTTCTATTTTGAGTACTTATTTTCATATGTCTGAAAATGCATTTACTTTGTCCTTTTTGAAAACTATTTTAAGAAACCAAAAATTGGAAAACGTGTTCCTTTTGACATTTTGAAAATTTATTTGCTTGTTAAGTAAATTAAATTATTTTGTTCTTTCGTTAAAAAATTATTTTGTTCTAATGTATCATTACCAAGATTAAACTATGAAAGTTTGCGATGGTTGGTTATAAGGAAAAAGAAAATAAAAAAATAATAATAAATAAATTAACTTCATAAGCATAAGACACAAAAATAAAATTAAAAGAGAGAGAAATTAGAGGAGGAGGGGGAAGAAGGGTTGTAAAATTATAGGAGAGAGAAATTGAAATTCTTAAAACAAAGCGTTTTCTTTGTTTTTAATTAAGCACATGTTTTGTTTAAAAACTTTTAAAATGACTTTTTATCATTTTCTGTTTTCTTTGTTAAAAAATTTCTTGTTTTTCAAAATTCGTTTTTAAAAATATGAAAGTAAACACGTTTTAACTGAAAACTAAAAAGGATTTCAAAACAGTAAAGAGAACATGCCCTTAAGTTTTTTTAGGTCGCATCTATCTATTATTTTTGGTAAGCGAGAAGCTAATAGGTTGGCTCATGATCTAGCACAATTATCTTTTACCTTCCTCTATCTTTCTATTTGGAACGAGGCACCATCTTTTATCGAGACCTCAATTACGTACAACTTGAACGAGATGATAATTCTTCCTTTTCAAAAGAAAAACAAACGTTAAGTTTCATTAATAAAATTCATTTTATTCAAAATGATGTAATTTTTTTCCCTCTTTTGATACAACTGGGGAATTTTGATTGAGGGGTATAAATTTTAAACCCACAAAATTAAACCTAGCAACTGGTAAGAGTTGCTCTTACAATTTAAGCTGTCACTCTTGGTCTCAAATGATGATTTTCTTATTTAACAAAATTGAAAATATTTTAAGTCAAAATATATACAAAATGATCTTGGATCGAAGATCACAATGTGAAACTTAATACAATTTAATTTAATTTAAGAGTGATTATATTGACATCATATTTTTACTAACCACATCATATTCTAATTATATTCCTCATCCTTTATATTTTTAATTCTTTACAATTACATCATTAATTTTTTTTGTCATATTTTTACTTTTAACTTCTTATTATCATGAAATTTTATAAATAATGATATCTTGATTCCAAAAATTTCATTGGGAGAATTGCTTAAAATTTTTAAATAAACACAAATGTAATATCTAATGATACACAACTATGTATTTTCATATGATTTTAAGATACACAAATCAAATTCTTTCTAAATATATTCGATCATTAAGAACATAAGAGAATAATTAAATAAAAAATTACTAATGTTATAAATCTAAATTAATTATTATGAGATTCATTCATCAATATATAAAATCTAGAAATTAGAAGAAACTAAATATATGATTCATTATTATTATTATTATTATTTTATTATTATTTTATTAGCCTATAAATTTTTAGGAAAATAAGCGTGTAAAAAATAAAAATTAAAATAAAGTAAATTGTCATCATACAACTATTCCGGAATTTCATATTTATTACGATTGTGTGCTAAATTACAGATGTAAAAGATAAAACTTTAACAATATAATATCGTCAAGCCACCATCTTGAAATAAAATTGTCATCTAAATATGGGTTTTTTTTTTGACTCCTAAATATGGTTATTATTAATGTAAATTTTGTTGGGGATAATTAATAAAACAAAAAATAATAATAATAAAAATTTAAATTGTGGTGATGTAAATAATTTTTGTGGCAGTAGAAAGATGTAATAATTCTTTTACAAAAATTATTTTACACTTGCAAATTACACATAAGGGCAATTTAAATTTGAATAAAATACATTCACACCTCTCTACTATCATAATTTTAAGATAACTCAAGCAAAGTCGAATAAGTTCAATATAATAATAATATTCTTTTGGCTAATTATATTTATACTACATTTTTTTATATCTACACCACATTTTATTTCATGTCCTTAATATTTAGCCATTGTTGTAATTACATTCCAAGTTTTTTTTTATGACATATTTTTATCATTAAACTTTTCATTTATGTCGGTATTGATTATTCCTTTTCAAAATTTATATTAGCCCACTATGAAATAAGAAATAATTTGTCACATTTTTATTTTAATTATTATTTTTATTTTTTTATATATAAAGAACAATGAGCAACTAAATTTTTTACACCATCTTGACATGCTTTTTGAAAGAAAATTGTTGTCAAAGATTAAAGATGTGCTAACGGGTTAAAATTTGCAGATGAAAAATATGATCAAGATATTATGGACATAAATATTATAACTTTAAAACAGTAAGGACTTTCAATACAATTAATTCGTGGTGTATTTAGTAAAACTAGTTAATCTACCCGTGCGTTGCACGGCTAGAAAAAAAGGTATAAAATATATCTATTTGACAGTTACATAATAAATAAATATTTGTACCTTTGTAAAAAAATTTAAAAGTATACAATAATTGAATAATATGACCAATGATCAAATATTTAAAGGAGAAAACTTAATCAAATCAACCCATAGTTAAATATATATATATATATATTACGCATTTGGCTTTCTACGATCAAATATATGTATTTATTTTTATTGTCACAAACGCTCAAGGTTTCACAGTTCTTCTAGCACTCTATAATCATTATTAATAAGCCTTAAAATACAACTGTCATCTTCCTATCAAGAGCCAATAATCATTCATCAAGAGCCAATTAAATACCATATCTTTACCTGAATCAAATTTATCAATCAAAAATATAAATATCTAGATATTGTAATTAACAAACAAAAAATATTGTATCAAAATTCATCGACTGTATAGAGAAACTATGAGCACCCATCTATATCAAACCCTAACTCAAAAATTAAAAGAGTATGTTTAAGCGATTGAGGGAAGAGAGAGAAGATGCAATATTAGCTTTCTATTAGATGCCTGCGGCAAAAAGAAAGTTGTGGTTGAAGCAGACTATGAGCCAACATTGAAGAAGAAGAAGAAGATTATAATATAATTTATCATAATCAAAGACATACCATAGCAAAAGAGACTGAGAAAGGAAAGTTGGATACGAATATGGAATAAAAAAATTTAATAAAAAATCTTGCCATAAATTAAAATATTTACCGCAGAAAAAACTCACCGTGAGAGTGACCGCAGAGAAAATGAACGGAAAAAAATGAAGGCACTTAAGTGCCTTTATATATTAATAAATTTGTAATGTCAATATAACTATCCTATTTTTTTTTCCTTTTTTGACAAATGAATGAAGTCCAATAATTTTGAAAGATTGCAATATCTTCATTTCCATACAAAAACTATATACCAATTTAATTGAAATTACTTAAAATTGCTTTTTTTGATGGGTACGTTAACGGGTGTAGCATACTCGATCCCGACCTACCCTTTGTCAATCTTATATCTCAGAATATTAAACATTTATTTTTCTCTGTGACTATACTGTAACGGGAATTTTATATACTATGAAACGTTAATTAAATCATATTTATTATATACAAAAAAAAGTAATGTAATAACGACTCTATTTTAAAAGTATATAAATAATAATTAAAAATTAATATATCAGTTAAAAAGTAAATAGTCTAATACAAATTAAGAAATATTTTCTAGATAAGATATATATTAAAAATTTTTATATTAAAAAATAAAAAAACTATAATAAATATATAGATTAATTCAGCAAAATATTTAAGAAGATAAGATACATCTAGTAAAATATTTAATCAAAATATTGTAAGATAAGAATAGATAAGGATCATAATTTTTAATTAATTGAAAAAATAGAGAAATAAATAACTTGAGAATTAAAATAGGTCAATGGAACCGCACTCATTACCAAACATAAAATAAAAGACTATAACAATTTTAGAGGGAAAACTGCGGTACAAAAGTACTACAGACTAATTTACTTTAATATATATATATATATATATAGATTACTTAAAATTGCTCACATTATATGGTAATATGAGCCGCGGATCCCAGCATTTTCTAACTTGCAAGAAACTTGGCGTTCAAGTCCCAAAGGTCAATTTAGCACGTCTTTTACGCGCTCAAGTCTCCAATAACTCCCATAATAAGCGGTTTCGAATTTCAGACCTTTAACTTCTCGATTTGATTCTGTTCGCATGCTGGAATTTGAAGGTAAGCCCTCCAAGAAATGAATTTTAATTTCAGTTTTTATTGGGTCCCTTTTACGTTAATGTTCTTGATGGGTTGATTCTGCATGAATGCAATGCTGTTAGCGGTTTCTTGGAATTTGTGGAAAGAATGTTGGTCGATTCTGTACGTACGGATTATAAGAATGTTCTCGGTTTATACGGTTGCTAATATTTCATATTTTGGGTTTAATTTTCAGTGATCGTAAGTGTACGGATCGGTTGTACATGTATGCAAATTTCTGTTCTGAGTATCAGGGTTCTAAATCTCATGTGTAGTTTAGGAATTCTCCTGTCTTGGGATTTTACCTTCAGTGAATTTTATCGGAGATTGATCGATGAGTGTTTCACCCATAAAATCAAGGCTTACTCTTTTTCTTTCTTTTTCCCCCCAATGGAGACATTATTAACCCCAAGAATTTGTAAAAATACGAAGTTCAGCACAGAATTTTCATATGTCTCTCGATTACTGTTGATTTCTTTTCATGAATCTTTTTTGGCTTCAATCTATGATTTGGGTATAAATAGGTTTTTTAGATTGTGGCAGGAAATCTTGTCATTTTCCTTATGTTACTTCTTTCTTGCTCAAAAAGATCCTTTGAGTATCAACTCCTCTGTATTTTTGGCCAATAGTGAATTTTTGAGAATGTTTGGTGAAGATAAAGTAATGTTTCTTGTGTCTGAACAAGTTTGAACAGCTTAATGACATTCTAAAGTTACAAAATTTATTTAATATTAGTAGAAGGCAGCTTCACTACTTCGGCCCGTTGTATGTTTTTCTGATTTGAAATATTTTTCCTACATAAAGTGGAACTTTTAACATTCACTCAACATGCTTTTAAACAGTGGACTTATAAATTGCAATTATTAACATATTATGATTTTGTATGTTTGTCCTATCTAAATGTCAGCAAAGATTTGGTTAGCATTTCTCATTTTGATCTTTATTGTTGACCATACATTGGCATGTTTTTCACAATTTTCAAATCTTGGTTCTCCTCTTTATAGCGGTGTATTTAATATCTTCCTATAACTTCACTGATGACTGTAGGATAATGGACCCGTTGGAAGACCCATTTGAAGACAGTTATGAAGGCCTGTTTGAAGATTACAAGATCAGAATGACTGATGCTGGATATAATAGTTCTGCTGAAAGTTCAGTAAAGAGGCCTAAATGGGAGCCTTCAAGCACAGAGATCTACGATATATTTGACACGGTGTGCCTTAGAATAACTCCTACTTCTCGATGCTTTCTTTCAGATACAATATTAATGTGGCTTTTGAATGCATGATAAACTGGTCAAATGGGCTTTTCCATTTCAGTTTTGTTGCTAAACTTTGTTCTGTTTCTGTTTCTCTTTCCATCAAATCACCCTACCTCGCTGTAGACGGCCAATGCTATATGGGCGTGTCATTAGGAGTTTAAAGCCACATGATAATTTCCAGTTATAATGGGAACGGACGGAGTGACCAATGCTGAGACATATTATAAGTTCAGCGATGAGTTGTAACCCAAAGCATTTAATGAGGCACTTGAGAGTTCACTGATACTCAGTGATGACCAGCGGACTTATCCAATTTAAGTAGCCTTTTCGATTAAAGATGAATTTCTACATCCCAATAAAGTCAGATTGCTCTATAATTTGGTTTCTAGTTGCAGTCATTATTAATCCTGAAGGATTGATTGATTAGTCTTTTCGCCTTAAAGCTTATATTTTTAAGAAATTGGTTAATCTTCTTATTCACGGTGACTACAATTTTATCATCCAAGCATTCTTCATTGTTTTCCAATAAAATTATTGTCATAAGTAGTACTTTATCATCAGTTAATCATTAACAGTGCACTCTGTATCCTGTCTACTAGTTTCAGTTCTGTATATAACGTCTTCAATTCACATTGTGCTGTATCATTGTTCTTGCAAAGTTCTATTTTTAATCACTATCAAAAACTATGTTATGCCTCGTTTTAACCAATAATACTATACATGCAGTTTGGAACAGAGATATTCAACTGCGGCTTATCAGAAAATGGAAGTTGATCCTTACAAATTTCCCGAACACGTCAAAACTAAGGAAGAAATGGAAATTAAAGACGTGTGCTCTTCCGATCTGCCCTTCCATTCCTTCCAGCTAAGTCTCTGATGAGATTTAGGTCTGTTTCCAAAGAGTGGGATGAGTGGATCACGAGTCCATTTTTATCTCACAAGCAAAGTGCCAATTTCCGTGACGTGTCCGGTTACTTTCAACAGCAAAAGAATGGGAAACCCGTGTTTACTTCTCTAACTAAGGCTGCCTATGGTGTTCCGGATCATACCCTTGGTTTCCTTCCTGAACCAGTTGTCATTAGAAGCTCATGCAATGGCTTGCTTCTATGCCAAGCAGATACTGGAGAGAAAGCATATTATGTGTGTAATCCTTCAACCAAGAACTGGAAAATGATTCCCTTTCCTGACTTTTATCATGGAGAAGAACCGGCAATATTGCTTGCATTTGAGCCCAAAGTGTTGGACTTTGAGGCCAATTATCATCTCATCTGTGCCGTACCCATGCTTGAGGAGCTGACAGTCCACTTTGAAATGTACTCTTCAGAAATGAAGTTGGACGAGCTCAACTGCAGTCTGTATGGAGTTGGGGGATTCAATTATTAACAGCAACGGGTTCTACATGGAAGGAATTGCTTACTGGGAAACTTCATCAGATAAGGTTCTGGCATTTGATTTTAAGAATGAAATCTATCAGGTTCTGGTGCTACCTTCTGAGAGGGAACGAGGTGGAGTCCTGACTTGGTTTCACGGAGAATTAGGCTATGTGTGTGCACATAACCAGTTTGTGAATCTTCTGGCGGTCGATATCTATGGCAATATGGGCCTAAAGCACTCAGCGTTCTTTGATCTTGGAAAGTCAGTCATTCAGCCTTGTCGAGTCCTGCCTTGCGTTAACTGTGATTATATAATGATTCTTGGTAGGGATGTAATATGGCGCTATCATTTGAAGGATCAGAGGTTTGAAGTGTTTTCAATTCGTGGATACTTGGATCCTTCGGCAAATTACCTTCCATATATAAACAGCCTTGCGCGTGTGGCCTGAGAGCTGAGAGTAGGTTTACTTTACACATTTCTTAGCGCAGCCAAAACTAACCACCTCAGTGGTAAAATTTTAGCTTTACAATCTATGTAGAGGAGGAGAAAATCAGGATGATAGTTTTTTTGTTTCTTTTGCAATCATGTTAGTTCTGATTCCTGCAGCATTTACATTTGAAGAGTTGCTGCTTTTGGTTTTGAATTTCTGTTCATCTTTTACTTTCTTTGTAGATGGCACTTGATCTCCAGTCTCCACTGGTGTTTGATTGTTTTATCTTGATATGTCAGTCACTTTGATTGGTTCATCAGTTAGACAATGCAAGCAGATTTAGATCAAACCCCATGTCGTTTTCTCAACATTATTATTTTTTCTTGTCTTCTATATGTACCATATATCTCTACTATATAATAAGAGTAAAGTGTGAGATCCATTGTTGTCCACTATTTTGTCTGTTTGTGCACTTTTTTTCTCTCTTTGGTTGGGCTTTTTTCTCTTTGGTTGGGCCTTCATAAGATTGATCCAAAATAAGATAGTGTAAGAACAGATTGAGTCGCTATCTATTATGAGTTTGAAAGTGTCATATATATATATATATATTAATTAATTAAGAAAATTAAGTCTCAATACCTTTTGTACCGCGATTTTTCCTTCTTTTTATTTGGTAAATATTATGGTAATTTTTCTGATCTGTTACATGTGCAAGTTCAACTATATGTATATTAAGGGTAAATTTCACTCTAGGTCCTTACCTTTTAATTTTGTATCAATTTAGTTCCCATTCTTTTATTTGGGGCCTACTAAATCCCCAACCTTTCATTAAGTATCGTATTATGTCTCCAACATTACTTTTCGTCCCTCGCCTTTCAATTTTCACTATTATCCTATATCAAAATAACTATTATATCATTGATTCTTTATTCCCACTATAGGTCTCCAACATTTTAATTTTTATAGAATTTTGTACTCATTTTTTTGAGAGCATAGGAACTCCAACATTTCATTTTTATCATGTTATATCCTCATTAACACTTCCTATACCTATTAAATTTAACTATTAATACCATTAATTATTTAAATAAAAATAAAAAATAATATAAAATAAGAAGTTCACACACTCTAATTCACTCTTACATTACTCAATGACAACAGTCGGAAATAATGACAATAAAAAATGATCTACAACGGTTTTGATATATATCAAATTCGCGTCGAAGAAAGTTGTCGACCTAAGTATCAACTTGATGAATCGAATCTGATTTTTTGATCTACTACAAATCACATGGCTGAAACGGATTGGTAGATCCGCACCAAAAAAATTGATTTTGAATTTACAAAAAATAAACATAGTCATAATAATTTGCTCAAATTTCATTTCTTATCTCTTTTTGTGAATTTCACCCTAATTTGCTCCCGATTTGTTATCCGTCTCAATCCGATCTGATCCAACAATTGTGAGTCCACAAAAAATTAGAATTAGCACATTAGATTTGTCATACACCGTACCTTTAAATATTTCGAATTCAAGTTCTTCTTCTTCTTTTTTTTTTTTTTTAATTTGGCAATCTCCTTCACAAACAAAATTAGAAGTCCTAACATAGACTTTCTAAACTTACATAAGAAATTCTTATGTGTATGGGCATATTTTCATAAAACCAACCCAACTCACGAACCCAAACCGTTATAGGTTGGGTTGGTTTGGTTTCTTGATTTAATGAGTTGATGGTATTTTATTTATTGGGTTTAATCAATTATTAGTTTGGGTTGAATTCAGTTAATTAAACCAATATAAAACCAATTGACGCAATTAGGCCACTTACTTGCATTTGACTAAAATCTTGAACTATACGGTGAAACCTTGACAATACGGCTGAAAAACAAAAAATACGTCCATACAACCAGCACTACCACTATTGGACCAAATCTCACTGCATATGGCCCAAATGCTCGAAATAAATTTTCCTTTTTGTTTTAAAAAATAATTAATAATTGTAAAACATGTTTTTCTAAGATAGGTAAATTTTTAACTTTTATTTTTTTTAAATGTACGATTCTAAATTAAATGTGATTTTTTCAATTACACATATTTATAGAGACACCATGCGCCTTCTAACAAAATTATAGCAAATTTTCATTATACAACTTTTTAAAATAAAAAGTTATATGCACACGATTTTTGTGTAAATCTATGATTTTAATTTGTATGTGACTTTTCAATTGAAAAAATTACATGAGATGTGGCTTTTTAGAACTAATTCTAAATTATATGCAATAATGTCAAATAATCACTATGTGCCTTTTTAGAACAAAAATGCGACTATTTTTATTTGTGATTTCTTAATTCAATAGTAATACAAATGTAGCTTTTATGTTTGTGACTTTTTCGTTAAATACAACTTTTTTCATATTTGACTTCTTAGTTAAATAGTAACACAAATATAATTTTTTAAAAGTCATATATATTTAATTTAAAAAGTTAGACTTAATTGTCACAGATAAAATATAAAAGTCACATATAAAAATAAAAATTTCACGTTTTATATAATTGTTTAATTATTATAAAATTAAATTGCATATAAAAAATGGTGGGTAAATAATAATAATAAATAAATAAATGAAAACTAATCACGGGCTCATTTATCAACCATGTCCGTAAATTGCGAGAAGATAATGTGGGAAACAAAAATTGGCCTGTATTTGTAACGTAGAAATACGTGAATGATGTTTACTATTTTTTTAAACGTATTTTTCAAATAGCTCACTCTTTCTAAGGTAATCTCCTAAACAACCCCTCACAGGAGCTTATCCTGTTGTTACTTTGTTTTCTTGAGGAGAATAGCATTCCTGCTTAAGGCTTTACTATGATTAGGATCAAGGAAAAAGCATATTTTAAAATATTCAAGAGAGAAAGAGAGAGAGGAAACAAAGAAAGAAAATGGGGAAAAAAGAGAAAAAAAAGAAAGGAAAGAAAGAAAAAGCCAAAAAAAAAAAAAGAAGAAAGAAAAATGAATATAAAGAGGCGCCTGGGCAAGGTAGATAAAAATAAAAAACCAAAAAATAAGAAAAAATAAGAAAATGAAAAGGGGAAAAAAAGAGAAAAAACCCAACCCAAACCGCCCCAAACCGACTAGAAGCGGTTTGGGTTGGGTTGGGTTGGTTTCACCTACCATGTGGGTTGGGTTGATTACTAAAAATGTAAAACTAAATAAAAATGGATTGGGTTGGTTTTAGGCTAAAATCAACCCAACACAACCCATTGTCCACCACTATGTGTGACTTTGATTTATCCATAAAGAATTAATATGATCATTGCATTATTTATAATTATTCAAGCATATTTACTATAATTTGGAAATATCATTTACAGGTTAGATAATTAATTTACATATCTTGATGTCTTTCGGATGCCATATACTTATGTGAAATGGAGGCAGTTTCAGCTTACTCCCCGTCTCACCTGTGGATGCGTTGTATACAGCAGAACGGGGGCCCTGATACCACTCTTGTAACGACACAGACATGAATGCAACGATGCCCAAAATTTTTTTCTCAATACTACGGCATGTGTTCATATAAATATAGATACATGTTTTTCATTTAAATTCTACATATGTATGGTTACACGTTCAAGCCATTTCTAATCATGTATTATATATATATATCTTTTCTTCAATAATAACGCATGCATTTGCTTAAGTGTTTGGCACAAATTTCCAACATTTGACACTATGTTTGGTTGTTATTATTCCTATTGAGGTTGATCTTGTCGTGATGGTAATACACAAGGAGATTTAATATAGTAATATTACATGTCGTTATAATAATAGCATAATATGTTACAAAATGTTCCTTCTTTTACAATCAAAAGATACGATCCATCTTTTCTAGCACGATGATAGTAATTTTTTATCAAGCTAAAAGTTATATCATACATTAACTTATTTATTTACATTATGCTATAGAATAATATCTAAGCTTCCCAGCTATTTGTTTTATATTCCTTGCTATATAAAAATTTCAGAGTAGTGGCATCATAATATTCAATCTTGACGATGGTGATAATGTAGTGATTAAGTCCTGGCTGGTCTTCGTACATGTCCTAGAGGTCTGTCTCTGTTGTACACACGAAGTGGCTTCTGTCTGGCGATAATGTCCATTCACTATTAGAGACTTCGGTGATTGTTCTCTTCATCATCTAAAAGTTTTGTGAAGTATAAATAATAAGTAATATTTACTTAGTGAGGAATGTACATATAAAAAAAATTTCTCATTCGAAAATATGAAGTAAAGAATAAAGATCTGGCCCTTTTTGTGTAAGTTTACTTACCTCATACGTGTATTAATTTATGATTTGAATCGGGTTCATAATAAGCTTGACATGACATAACATTCTTGACACCTAGAATATTATGTAACCCGACTCGTAACGTGGCATGGCATGTCTTGGCTTGATAAGTAGATCTAAGTATAACTTAATGTAAAGCATGGAAATTTCACTATTGCTTTCATAGGTAAAAATAACATTAAGATTAGTATAACATAAGGAAACAAAATGTGGATTTGTTTGAATCACACGAATTGTAAAACAAAAATTTACTTTACTCACCTCCACTATTTAAAAGTTTTGATTTGTCTTGTTTGCTTTGTTTCTTGTCCTCACACATTTTGGGGCTATGCCCTATTTATAAGTGGATTTTTCTTTTATTTTTAAATTTTCTTTAAGTGCTTATGTCATTTATCTTACCTTAGCATTACACTTGGTCTTTTCCTAGCTAGAGCACTATTAGTGTTAGGGGAAAAAACTTAAATGTGGGTTTTTTCCCCAACAAACTCAAATAATGTGGTAGTTTTGGGGTGAAGAAAGTTATTTTGGGGGGGGAAGCCAAATGAGGGGCTAAATTTAGCCCTTCATTTGGATTTTTTCCCCTTCATTGAATGTGCCTCACTTCCATTCCAATCTAATGAAATTTCGCCACGTATCTAATTTATATTTCTCCCCCTACGTTTTCCCCTACACATTATTTGGAAATATGTTTTTTCTCCCTTATTTTTTCCCCTGGCCTTTTTCCCCTTAGGTTTTTTCCCCCAACACTAATAGTGCTTTTAGAATCTCATTTTTTTTAATAATGACTTATTTTGGAAATTTTGACTAGGAATACAATTGTCATGATGAAAAATTGACTAATGCTATCATTGATGTGATGACCTATTTTTTGATCAATCATGACAATCTTTTATATACTTGTCTCCTAGTAATTGTATACATTTAAGAACATTTTTAAGAGTAGTACATATACACATGAGAATTTTGAGAATATTTCTAGAAGTACAAATGGCACATGTTCTTGAACACTTTTCTAAAATAGGCAAACTTTCCATTTTAAGCTTAACTTTGTTTTGGCTTCTAACTTCATATATTCTTTTACGATTTGTTTTAGAATTTATAAGTATACATCGTATAAAATTGAATCTAAAAAATGTATTCTAAGTTCAAGATGCTTAAATTTTTATGTATAATAACGAATTTCGAATGTTTTCTTAATAGTATTGTCATGGTGTATTTATTTTTCTGACGGGTCATTACAAGAAGATTTAAACATGTGACAATTGAATTTAACAATCAATTCTTAACCACTTTGTCCATTTTCTTTTTGTTAAACATTTTCATTAATAAATTAAAATATCAAATCTGAAAAGTCAATTCCAAAACAAACTCTAATTCCTCTTAATTCGTTCATCCATCATCTCCACTGTGTGTCTTGATGAGTTTAATGTTATTATAATTTTTCTTTTATTTTTTTGCATTTTACATTTTTTTAGGATTTTTGAAAATGTAGTGGGTAACATGTATTTTTTACCTGCCTGACCCGAACCACCTTGCCCCGTACTGGATTTAAATGGGTACTGGTCGGGTAATAGAGGAGTCGTATCCAACCAGAACATCTGATAATTACAGATGTGACAAATTTAAATTTGATAATATTGTAAATTTGTCGTTGGACTTATGTTTTCAAATGTATTGAATGATGATAATAGATTTTTCCCCTTATTACATATGTGTGAAAGATTAAACGTAAGAATGTAGATTATCTTCTGTACGATCTTAAATTTGACGATTACTAAGTCAATTGATCGTACTTCTATTTTTATATTTTCTATAGAAGTGTCATTGTTGTAGAATTATTATGCAGCCATCTAATGATATATTTTAATAATTTTTTTACCCATGCAACGGGTAGTTTAACTAGTGTATTAGGTAATCAATCTTAAATTTTAACGCAATCTTATTACCCTTTCTTGCTAGAATTATATATAGCACTGACTCGTGTGGAAATTAAGTTTGTCATTTGATTTACATGGGCAACAAATATAGAAATGCATGTAGCTAGCCAATAGGTGAAATTAGATCAATCTCTATTTGGACAGGCATTCGAATTTTTGTTGTGTATGTATAAGAGTAGAGAAATCGGTGGAAGTTATATATTTGTGGGTGAAAAAATATCCATTACGTTTTTTGGGATTTTGATTCACGTGTTTCACTGTATATGTGATCTTCTCCAATGGTATATAATTTTACTCGTTTTCTTTTTGTCTTGCCCTTTGGCAAGTAAGAAACTGTCTTGTCTTTTGACGAGGTTTTGATCTTGTTTCTTCCATTTTTTCATTTGTTTCTCATACTCTATCAATTCTAATGTCTCTCGACAAGGCCTATGCGGATCTGACGTTGGAAGATGAGGAAGATAGTGTGGAGATAGGGGGAGAAGAAGTAGGAGAAGTGAAGGATAAATTTCGTTTCTGCCTTGTCGAACGTTTTCTGACGGACAAGAGCATCAACTTCAGTGCAATGAAGAATACCATTGCAGCGTTATGGCGTCCTGTCTAGGGTGTTTGCATAAAGGAACTGACACATTCATTATTTGTCTTTCAGTTTTTTCATGCAATTGATATGAATCGTGTTCTCGACAGTGGGCCATAGACTTTCGACCAACATCTTTTGCTACTTAAGATACTTGAAGAAACTGAGAATCCTATGAAGGTAGAATTGATCCATGCTCAGATCTAGGTCCAAGTACACGACGTTCCGACAGGATTCATGTCAGGGGCAGTAGCTAAGCGTATTGAGGACTTCATAGGCAAGTTCATTTCATCGGATCCTAACAACTTTAAAGGAGGATGGAAAAGCTACATGAGAGTTAAGAGTTCTTTTTGATATCCGCCAACCATTGAAACGTAAGATGAAAATTAAGAAGACTGGAGGAGAATGGGTGTGGCTCAATTTCAAATATGAGCGATTACCAACTTTCTGTTTCATTTGTGGTATAATTGGACATTCCGATCGGTTTTGTGAAAGATTGTTTGACACTCCACTAGGTCAAATTGAAAAGCCCTATGGTGCATGGTTGCGTGCCCCTACTCGTCAGAGCCAAATCCAGATAGGTGAACGTTGGCTGAAGAACGAATCTCCGGTGGAAATACCCAGTAACAATCCCGGTACTATTGATGAAATTGTGGTCGATCAATCAATTACGAGATTTTTTCCCCCAATCAGATTCTTATAAAAGGAAAGGAAACACTCTGTAATTTGCAAAATCAGAAGGAATTTGATCTAAATTCCAGCACGGTAGGGGAACATAGTTATGGAAAAGAGTCTACTGTGTATGATCAGGATCAATTTAATTACGCAAGTGATGGGCCTCAAGCAGGCCTTATTATTAGTGATCTAAAACGTCTACGGGTGGAGAATGAGATGGTTACGAAGGTTGGGAATTCTGGAGCAGAAAAAAGCATGGCCCATGAGTCTGAGAACTACCCAAAAAAGGGATTAGCGGTGGGACCTATTATATAGGCCCACCGAGAGCAATGAGTGTTCTAAGTTGAAACTGTTGCGGGCTTGGCAACCCGCGAGCAGTCCAGGTCCTTGTGGACCTCGTTCGCCAAAAAAGGCCTGACTTTACCTTATTAATTGAAACTCATACTGGAACCAGACGTACGGAACATATTAAGCTTCAGTCGGGATATGAGGGCCTCTTAGTAGTAGATACAGTTGGACATAGTGGGGGACTAGCTCTTTTGTGGGAGATTATTTCGGTGTACCAGACAGAAGTAGGCGACAAGAAAGTTTGAATTTACTCCGCACTTTGGCAGCCTCTTTGCCCCTTCCGTGGTATTGTTTAGGCGATTTCAATGATCTTTTGTTTTATGAAGAGAAGTATGGCAGTGCTGGATATCCTACTTGGCTTCTAAATGGATTTCGGGAGACAATAGATGATTGTAATCTACATGATTTAGGCCTTGTGGGATATCAATTCACATGGTTTCGAGGCTGGGGTACTAGCAACTGGGTAGAGGAAAAGCTTGACCGGGCTTTTGCCACCCCGGAATGGTCAAAATTATTTCAAGAAGCTCGGATGCATAATTTGAGTCTACTCACCTCAAACCACTAGCCCATCTTTTTACAAGAAAAGATTTCGCTTTGAAAATTTTTGGGTCCATGAAGTAGAGTGTAGGGATGTTATCAAAACTAGTTGGGAGAAGTACTCTAATCAGTCTATCCAGCAACGCATTGAGTTTTGTGGTACTAACCTTTTGAACTGGAGCAGAAAATTTAAAGGTAAATTTCAGTCAAAAACTAATTATTGCAGAGCTTTGATGAATCGTTTCCAACATTTGCCGGATGCTGATTCTTTGAGAATTTTTGAGAAGGCTCCCGCAGATTACTATGAAGTTCTTAGACAATACGAACTCTTTTGGAAACAAAGATCTAAACAATTCTGGCTCAAAGAAGGGGACTCGAATGCCCAATTCTTTCACGCATCCGCCTTGACCAGAAGGAAAACTAATAAAATTAGAAAACTAAATGATGAGCAAGGTACCTGGGTCAGCAAAGAAAACGGATTGCAGGATCTCAAGCAGAATTATTTCCAGTTGTTATTTACCTCCTCCAGGACTAGTGATACAGCCAGCTTTATTCTTGATCAGATTGAGACACGGGTTAATCATGCACGGAATGAAACATTGCTTGCTCCTTTCACTGCAATTGAGGTTCGTGAAGCTCTTTTTCAGATGCACCCAGAAAAATCACCCGGACCTGACGGAATGAACCCGGCTTTCTTTCAGAAATTTTGGGATATTATTGGTGACGATGCTGTCTCTGCTTGCTTAGAGTACCTCAATAATTGTAGTTTCCCAGAAGGTCTCAATAACACTTCTGTTGTACTTATTCCTAAGAAACAGCTGCCAGAAACTATGGGTGATTTACGGCCTATCTCTCTTTGCAATGTCGTTTATAAGATTATCGCCAAAGTCATTGCAAATCGATTGAAATTAATTCTTCCCGATATTGTTTCAGAATCCCAATGCGCTTTTGTTTTAGGAAGAATTATTACAGATAATATTATGATTGCGTTTGAGGCAATGCATTACTTAAAGAGGAAAACTAAAAGAAAGGATGGCTGTAATGCTTTGAAGATCGATATAAGTAAAGCCTATGATAGGTTTGAATGAGATTTTCTTAAGCATGTTATGACACACATGGTGTTTGCTCACGCTTGGATTGACCTTATTTTCTTGAGCGTGACTTTTGTTCAATATCATATTCTTCACGATGATGTGGAGATTGGTCCCATTACCCCAAGAAGGGGATTGGGGCAAGGTTGTCCTCTATCCCCTATCTTTTCATTCTTTGCACTGAGGGGCTTTCCGTGGCATTGAATCGCAAGGTGGCTAGTGGAGATATACATGGTTGCAAGGTTGCTAGGGGGGCTCCTGTTATTTCTCATCTCTTCTTTGCCGATGACATCCTGTTTTTCTTTAAAGCCAAGGCCAAAGAATGCGAGACAATCAAGGACATTCTGCAGAAATATGAAGCAGAATCAGCAAAATTGGCCGAAATGAATAGGAAACGGTAGCTATGGTTTGCTGGGCATTATGGAATAACCGAAATGAAGTAGTGTGGAATGCTAATTACTTTATGGCGCAAAAAGTTGTCAACTTTGCCCTCTTAACTTTCCAACAGTGGATTGCGGCCCAAGCTACTAGCTTACCAGCAAATAACTCTTGCGTACCTGTACCTGCGGATCATAGCCTTCACAAATGGAAACGACCAGATTCAGGTGCACTCAAAGTAAATGTGGATGCAGCTACCTTTAAGGATGGTAATCAAACTGGCATCGGGATGATTATGAGAGATGAATGGGCTGCTTTTGTGGGGGTTAAAGTCTTGAAGTTTGCTGGTGGTTTTGGACCGAAACTAGCGGAATCTATGGGAGTTCGAGAAGCTTTTCAATGGATAAAAGATGTTCAGGTAGAGAGAGTAACTATCGAGATGGACGCACTTCTTGTGTTTGAGGTATCGATGGCAATTTGACCCATCGACCCATAAACTCGTAAGGACCTTCTCCTAATAGGATTGACCAGTCGCGCCTAATTGGAGCAAAAAGGTGGTCTAGGCCATGGTCATGTTAGACCCGCCCTACAGACCCGTGACCTAGGGCCGGACCTACAGTGTATAGAGCCCCAAGCTATGTTCACAAAATGAGCCCCTGTAATGAATATATATATTTTTTTGGGAAATAATAACAATGTGTTAAAATAAGGTCGAAAGATAAACTACAATTCTAGTATTCACTAATAACCAAACAAAATAACAATTTAAGTTGTTGAACAAAAAGAAACTAAAATAATAATCCACTAATCAAGAAATAATAATAAAACCTACTGAAATTTGATCTTAAATTGTGTTTTTTCTTTTTCGTTGATTGTTTTGGGTTGTCAAATTAAACATATATCTATTGTATGAAAATTTACAGTAATCCTCAAACTCAAAATGTAAGTATCTTTTTGACAATTTTTTTATGATAAATATACAAGGAATAATGTCATAAGTATCTAGCACCAAAAAATTAAAAAGAAATTGGGCGCCCTAACTTATTGGGCCCTAAGCACAAGCATGTTATGCTTGTGCTCAAGTCCGGCCTTGCCGTGACTCATCAAGAATTTTCTTTTTTATTTTTAATAAGTTTAATTTTAAAAATATGTAGAAATTGAGGTATTTTAGGTTCGAACTCGAGTGTCTAAGGAAAAAAACTTCAATTATTTTTTTGAAAGGATTTTTATATCGAATTGAAAGAATCATGTTATTATATTATTAGTTTATGTTGGGAACTTTAAAATTCTATTATGTTGGGAATTTTAAAATTCTAAATAGATATTCAACTATTTCATTTTTATCCGTCCCAAAAAGATAGTCCACTTACCATATTAAGCATGTATTTAATGTTTCATTTCATATGTGCCCCTAATTAATTATTGTTATTCAACTACCAATACATTGAAAGTCTTTCAAATAATTAATGAAACATAAAGGTATATGTGGAAAAATAAAGTAAAATTTAATGTTTCAACTATATTAACTATTGTTTCTTAATCTATATGAAAATAACTACTGGACTATTTTTGTGGACGGAGGTAGTAAAAGTTTTGTTTTATTTTATGCGTATCAATTAATAATGCGTTGCACATAACATTGATTGAAAGAGGAAAAAATTCATGAGTCCTTTCGTGGATTTGGGGCTGGTCTAGAACGACTTCAAGACTCGTGAGGCGGGTCCAGAATATGGCTAACCTGCCCCATTGTCATCCCTAAGAATGATGATGATGATGATGATGATGATGATGATGATGATGATGATTATAATAACAACAATAATAATAATAATCTATATATTAATAATAATAGAGGTTTGTCTGACATGATTTTTCTCGCTTCTGGTCTGACTTCGTAAGGATTCTGATGACGTTATATCCAAATTTTTTTCTGAATTATCTACTTCATTGCATATTTCTTATCTTTTTATAATTATCTTTTCCTAAATTATCTTTTACTAAAGTGCATATTCTTTATCTTTTCATAATTATTTTTCCTAAATTATATATTTTGCCATCAAATAAATCTGATCACTTTTGAGGGTTTTAGGTGATTTAGCTTGGGTGATTCAAATTTGGGTTTTATTTGAGATTATTTGAATTTTGGCTGATTTTCAGCTTTATGTCATCATGTCTCTCAACTTTTCTCAATAGTTATTTGATATTAAATTTGTTAATAGCAACTTGTTGATAACTTTAATAGCAACAATTAACTTTTGGCTTATCTAAAATAAACATGTTCATTGTGCTACCTCTTAATTTTCTTTTGGCAGATTAGTTATTCCAAAAATCTGAACTTAGTATTTTTGTACTCTTTATATCTTTCTAATTAATTGTGTGTGTGTGTATATATTCAATAATAAAAACAATCTCAGTAAGGTTCCACCAATTTTTTTGGGGATAAAAGTAAGGTTCCACCAAATTATTTTTAATTTTTGTCATTAAATGTATGAGTATAGTAGATTGATAGATTTTGAATTTGGCAATATTGAATAATACTCATTTCTTGAAATAAAATGTTATTTTTTTTGTGATAAATTGTCAACATTTTGTGGTTAGAATAGTAGTATAGTGGATAAATACTTATATTTCAGGCGAAAGGTCTTGAGTTCAAACCACGCTTGTCCCTCCCCTCCCATCCCATCCCATCTCTTCCCCTCCCCTCCCCTCCCATCCCATCCCATCCCATCCCAT